>JAABOM020057617.1:0-14905 GCA_011800125.2 Solanum clarkiae
TTTCTAAAGGTCATCACGCTTTCAATATAATATAGATAGATATATATATATATATATAGATAAAATTATTTTACTATTATTTATTTTAATATTTAAAATTTTAATGCTAACAATTATAATATTTGGCAATAATAAATCATATGACAAAGAAAATTATAATAAAAGAAATAATTAAATCTAAAAGTCCATTCTGTAAATATTATTTTTAAGGGGAATTTGCATAAATAGCCTAGGTTTGAAACTTAATATGGTCAAATGGTTATAATTTAGATAATTACACGGCATAACCTTAGCTATGTGACCTTGAGGGGATGAGAAAGACGAATTGTATATGTATATTTGTCAGGTTGTATGTCTATATCTGTCAAATAATTGTATTTTGAATAACTAATATACATATGTATTTGTATATCTAGCAAGCGAGATTGGAAGAGGGAGGAGAGAGGCAAGCGAGATTGAGAGAGGGAGGAGATAGGCGAGTGAGAGAGGGCAGAGAGCGTGATACGTTTTTACGGCCTTTGAGTTCGAAACATAAAATTAATTTGTTTAGAGAAAATTCAAATAAGTATAGTTATCTAAAAATTAAATAATTAATGTAATAAGGTAGATATTTCAATAATAAATACCATTAATCGAAATTTGATGTAAAAAATGAATGCATTACTTACCATCAAGACAAATCATCAATTGTCACTGTCAATTTTTTTCTATTTTTTTCAAAAATTAAAATCATGTTATTAGAAATAAATGATCTAGATATATAGATAAAGATAAAATATAACAATATGAAAAAAATTAAACAACGTAATATGTATAGAGGTAAAATTTTCAAAAGAAAAAAACTATAGGTAAAATAACAATATAATCCTATTTACTTATTTATTTATTTATTTATTTATTTATATATACAGATTCTATCACTAATTATAACTCATGCTAAATTAGGATTTCCATGGTTAGAAGTCTTTATTTTTATCACTTATATTTTAGAAGTTAATATTATAAATATATAAAAATAATTAAATTATAATTTAAAGAAAATTGGTGAAAGACGATTTTATCTGAAGCATAGTATTTTAGTGAAGGGCTTTTAAGCTAATCAATTTTCCAAAGGAAGTTTTTGGACCTTCTTTTTATTATTTTTGGACGGACCTTTTTTTGAAAATTTTCCCCTATTTTTATGGGACATTTTTGAAAGATTTTTTTGCCAATTATTTGATAAGTTTTTGACAATTTTTCTTTTGACTAAGTCTATTTTAGTTAGAAAAATATTCTCCATATATTTAAGTTAATAATTCTTTACTTAAAAGGAAAACTAAATTATCTTTAATTTTACCCAAATTATATTCCTAAAATTCTAGGATTTTGAACTTAAAAGGAAAATTAAATTTTTTTTAAAGGAAATTTTGGACCTTCTTTTTTAGTATTTTTGGACGTCTTGTTGAAACTTTTTCTTTTGCCTATTTTTATGGGATATTTTTCAAAGATTTTTTGCCAATTATTTGAAAAGTTTTTGACTATTTTTCTTTTTACTAAGTCTATTAAATAATTTTGCACTTAAAAGGAAAACTAAATTGTCTCTAATTTCACACAAATTCTACTCCTAAATTCTAGGATTTTGAGCTTAAATAGAAATTAAATTATTTTTAAAGCAATCAACTGTGTTTCAAGGAAGTTTTTGGAACCTTTTTAAAAGTATTTTTGGACCTTTTTTTGAAACTTTTTTTTCCTATTTTTATGGGACATTTTTTGGAAAGATTTTTTCCCTATTATTTGAAATTATTTTTACCATTTTCCTTTTGACTAAGTCTATTTTAGTTAGGAAAACATTCTCCATGTATGAATTTAATTATAATAAGAAAATATTTTCTATTTAATTTTAGTTATAGTTAACATTTAATATTATTAAACTAATAATTGAAAAACGATGAAAAAATGATTTTGTCTAAAGTAGAGTTTTTAATGAAGAGTAAAAAGTTTATTAAAAAGTTTTCAGTGAAGACGATTTTCTAAGGCCTTCACACTTTTAATATAGTATAGATAGATAGATAGATAACTTGTTATTTTTAATGTTTCACTTGAACATATTTAAAAATTATTATACTCTCCATAGTTTAAATCTAAAATAGGATATTCAGAAAATCTAAGTTACTTTCCTTGTTACTAGAAAAGTAAGGATTGATGTGCTATATGACGCATTATTGCTTATTACGTAAAGAGAAAATTTCATTAATCATACTTAGTAATTTTTCTATATGAAAAGATATAATAAATTTGTTATATTAATCTTGAATGGAAAAATCTTTTATTGATATGTGAGTTCCGCTGGCTAACAAATTTTACGTGACGTGATCGAATAATATGTACAAAAATTATAAATTAAATAATTTAGAACTAATAACTGTATATGAGACATTATATATAAAAATAACAACTGACAACTTTTTCATTTGTTTCTCAAGAATATATAATAATAAATTATTAATTAACTTTAAGAATAAATAAAAAATATAATAAGTTTACCTCAAATCATAAGGACCAATTCTCGAAATTGTCTGATGACATCTTTAATCCTTAACTTCATCAACAAATGTTAAAGTCTTTCGAGTGGTTTCATTGGTATCTTTTTTTATATTGTTTTATTGGTCCATTGTCAATAAGTAAGACTTTTATTATCTAGTAAGAATCGTACTTTTTTAAAGGTATTAATTGTCACAATTTCATTGGTCAAGTCCTCCTCAGAATCCATTACAAGATTGTCAAAAATAAATTGTTTAAAAAATTAATAATAAGAATAATCTATGAACTTATAACATTAAAAAAATTATAAGATGAAGAAGTATTACCTTACTTGAGATAGTACTTTACGTGAATAGATATAGACGTTAGAAACAAAATCATAGAAATTTTTAAATAACGAAACTTTGTTAGACTAAACTAACTAAACGAAGACCATAATATAATTCGAATAAAGCAAGTTAAGCTGACATAACAATTAATATTATTTTCTTTAAATTCAAAAAGTGAAAAAAGGAAAAAATAATAAAACAAATATAGCCTGATAATCAAATTGAAGTTCGGAAAAAAAATCCTAAAATAAGATCCAGCACCACTTAGCACAAATTGATGAAGGGAGTAAATAAATTAAAAGTTGAAGGGAGTGAATGAATCAAAAGTTGAAATTGAAGTATTTTTATAGAAGTAGAGAAGTCATAAATCAAAAAGAAAAGAAATAATATTTTATTATATTTAGGATAAAATTTTTCATCATATAATTAAGATTCATGATGAAATTAGAAGAACTTTTATTTATTTTTAAACAATTAATATCTTTTCACCATATAATTTTATTTTAAAAATTATTATTTGGATTTCCTCTTCAAAGCGGGAAACTTGTGTTAGTTAAAAGGAAAAAAAATAAAAAAATAAAATTAACCAAACCGTCTTCTCTAAAAAAAAAAAAGGAAAACTTTACAGGAAGTTTTTTCCTATTTTTTTTTCTATTTCACTTTGGACGTTTCCCTCTTTTTTTTTTTTGACAAATTTTCTTTTAGTTTATTTTAGTTGAAAAGGATTCTTTGTGTCGGGATTTTTCTTTATTTAATTTTTTTGGACGTGTTTTCCCTTTTAAATTTTTTTTCTTTTTGACTAATTTTCTTTTACATCAAGTCTATTTTAGTTGGAAAAGGATTCTATGAAGGGATTTTTCTTTAATTTTTAATAATTCTAAAAAAAGGTGAAAAGACGATTTTCTCTAAAGATGGATCTTTTAATGAAGGGTAAAAAATTCAATCAACATTATTAAGGGCCTTCACACTTTAATATAGTATAGATAAATTCAATTGAAGTATGGGCTATACTTTATTGTTGATTTAAGCCTTAATATGTTGAATTACATTATTATTACGAATATTTGAATATGCATTATCCCTTTAAAGGTTGATTTAAGTATGAGTAATCTATATTATTATTTATATATGAATTTAATTATGTTTTCACTTGGATTTCATAATGTATTATTGGTTCAAGTATGAATCTCTATTTCCCATGCTATTCTTTCATCATTTATGACATATGCATACATGAGCATTGGTTTTTACGAAGGATATGAAGTGGGCTAAGACCCGAGTATGTTGATGAATATGATTTTGATGAAAGTATGGTTATGAATGAGCTACTCCTATGCATGAAAGTAGGACATGAAGTGTATTTTGGCTTTTTAGCCTAAGTATGCATTGTGACATTTTGACAAGAGTTTTATTCCTATTAAAAGCATGTATATGTATATGTACCGCTATGAGATAGTGACCTAACATAGAATGTTTATGCCTTTTTGGATGATTATGATATGTTATGGAAATCCTTTCTGAAATGGGTATTATTCCCCTATGGTAAGGTACTCTCCAAAATGAGTGTTGTTCTCGTAAGGTGAGTGAATGTTATGAAAATCCTTTTCGAAATGGGTGTTGTTCCCATAAGGTAAGGTACTCTCCGTAATGGGTGTTGTTCCCATAAGGTAAAGTACTCTCCGTAATGGGTGTTGTTCCCATAAGGTGAGTGAATGAGCATGGAAATCTTTCGAAATGGGTAGTATTCACATAAGGTGAGGTTGCTTCTCCAAATTGGGTGGTCTTCTCGTAAGGAGGAGTAAGGTCTACACAAGGCAAATAACATCCCTACTATATATGATCATTATAGCATTTCATGCATCATGGATTTCATGGTCAATTGTTATACTACTCTTCTTTGGATATATCTCTTTCTATATTATATGCCCTTGTCATCTAACATTGAATGTAGGTTTGCTATGTCATATGCATTGCATGCCCGCATACTTAGTACATTCAAATGTACTAACACATACTTTTTGCCTATATGATCTAACCGTGTAGGGATCGAAAATTACCTTCATCCACCGTTTTTTGATGGCTAGATCGGATTTAAGACATTTGTTATGGTGAGTCCTATCTTCCAGGACAAGACACCATCCCTCTACCGATGAAGTCTTGTTTATGTTATTTACTTTGAGGGTGAGCCCTGGACATGTCTTGGTCCTCGTCCTTCCTTATGACTAGAGGTATTGTTGGACATCTTGTAGACTCTTGTCGAATCTATATAGTATGTATTGTATTTAGAGTTTATGATCATGGTTATCTATTTTATATGGCTATTATGAATTGATTATGAGAATTATGATAAGTATGTATGCTTTGATGTGGGAATGTAAAAGATCCCAAGTCCCAAATTACCGCTAAGAGTGAGTCATACTTACCCACCTTCTTAGCCTTTATGTGCTATGTGTTTTGTGAATCCATGTAAATCCCTTTCCCTATGATATCCCTATAGCGTGAGTCCTACTTTCCCATCCCTTAAAACTATGTGTTTACTATTTGTATATACTTCCGAACTGATGATGTGAATATGGATACTTTGAGGCTTTTTTGGGGACTCTCAGGTTCCCATTCGCCATGTCACTCCTAGACCCTAGGTACAGATTGTGACATCTCATTCCTAATCTTATCACTCCTGGGATGACCACACATCCATCTCAACATCTTCATCTCCATAACTTGCATCTACTAAACATGTGAGATTTTGATTGGTCAACACTCCACCCCATATAACAAAGATGGTCTAACCACCATTCTGTAAAACTTACCTTTAAGTTTAGGTGGTATCTTCTTATCATATGATACTTCAGAGGCAAACCTCAATTTCGTCCATATTGCCCCTATATGATGTGTGACATTATCATCAATATCGCCACTATTTTAGATGATGTACCCAAAATATCTGTAGTTTCTCTCTCTCCAAAATAGATTGAGCAGTAAGGTTCACTCCAATGTCTGCTTCATCCCTCGCGACATTGAATTTATACTCAAAGTATTCTATTTTGTTCCTGCTCAGTTTGAACCTTTAGATTCCAAAGTATGTCCTTTATCACCCTAATATACGCCATTGGAATACCTTTCGCCTCTAGACACCTCCATAAGACATTTCTCAGAACTTTGTCATAAGCCTTCTCGAGATCACTGAACACCATATGAGGGTCCTTCTTTCTTTCCTATATTTCTCCACTAATCTCCAAACAAGATGAATTGCTTCAGTAGTCAACCGCCCTAGCATGAATCCGAATTGATTTTTAGAAATAGACACTCTTTTTCTCACTCTTATTTCCACCACTCTATCCTAGACCTTCATAGTGTGGCTTAACAACTTGATACCCCTATAATTATTACAATTTCGAATAATACCCTTGTTATTTTACAATGGAACCATCATACTCCTCCTCCATTCATTGGGAATTTTAGTAGTCTTTATAACAACATTGAACTGCCTAGTTAACCACTCCATACTATCCTTAATCATTCTCGTCCAAAATTCTATCAAAATCTCATCGAGTTCGATCGCCTTCCCTCTCTTCATCTTACTAATAGCACGTCTAACATCCTCAGCTCTGAAACACCTACAATAATAAAAAAATCAATGATTATCAGAGCACACCAACTCACTAAGCTCCTGGGATGACCACACATCCATCTCAATATCTTCATCTCCACAACTTGCATCTTCTAAACATGTGAGATTTTGATTGCCCAACACTCCACCCCATATAACAAAGACAGTCTAATCACCATTCTGTAAAACTTACCTTTAAGTTTAGGTAGTATCTTCTTATCATATGATACTTCAGAGGCAAACCTCAATTTCGTCCATGCTACCCCTATATGATATGTGACATTATCATCGATATCGCCACTACTTTGGATGATGGACCTAAGATATCTATAGTTTTTCTCTCTCCAAAATAGATTGAGCACCAAGGTTCATTCCAATGTCTGCTTCATCCCTCGCGACACTGAATTTATATTCAAAGTATTCTATTTTGGTCCTGCTCAGTTTGAACCTTTGGATTCCAAAGTATGTCCTTTATCACCCTAAAATACACTATTGGAACACCTTTCGACTCTAGACACCTCCATAAGACATTTCTCAGAACTTTGTCATATGCCTTCTTGAGATCACTGAACACCATATGAGGGTCCTTCTTTCTTTCCTATATTTCTCCTCTAATCTCCGAACAAGATGAATTGCTTCATTAATCAACCGCCCCAGCATGAATCCGAATTGATTCTTAGAAATAAACACTCTTTTTCTCACCCTCATCTCCACCACTCTATCCTAAACCTTCATAGTGTGGCTTAACAACTTGATACCCTTGTAATTATTACAATTTTGAATACCACCCTTGTTCTTTTACAATGGAACCATCATATCCTTCTTCATTTATCGGGCATTTTAGTAGTCTTCATAATAGCATTGAGAGAAGTCGTATTAGCCACGTGGAGGAGGAGGATGATCAAGCGGTGCTCCGGTTCCTATATGGTGACATCATGTAGGCATAGAGTATGCGTTAGTACGTTGAATGTACTAAGTATGTAGGATGCAATGCAGCAAGAGATTGACATCATAGTTGAAATACATAGAAATAGACAATAGCTAGCGTACTAACAATATGACATATATGATTAGTGTTTAAGTAAAACATGCTTACGTAGGATAAAACATAAGTGTAAGAAGAGACTATTAACTATTGGTAGATGTTACACCCTATCACTCTTGGTGATTGAGGTACAGACCCTGTCAATATGTTGGTAAATCGTTGCACCCTACCACCCTTGGTACCGGAGTACAAACCCCCCGATAGGTTGATAGGTACAAACCCCCAACAAGGTTGGTGGATCGTCGCACCCTACCACCCTTGGTGCCAAAGTACAAACCCCCAACAAGGTTACCCGATGCATAACCCCCGGGTAGGGCATGGTCACATTCCAACACTATATAAAGAACATCATATACATGTATTCATTTCATCATCATTTCATCACATCATCGTCATATCATCATCATATAGTCATTCAACTTATAAGACATGCATTGGACCTTCATTTCCTCAAGAAACTATAACCGGACATTTTATCAAATACTTAGAGGGGGTGTAGTGCTAGTGTAAGACCATGTAATTCAAGAGTGAAATTATGCTAGGAAATTCAATGTAAAAACCTTCAATAGATACTTGGTAACACCCTCAAGAAATTTACATCAAAACCCTTCATCAAATCTTACAATAGACCTTGGTTTCATAACTCAAAACATAGCAAAACAGTCACAATTTCATGAGCTTCAATATAGTGTGCAATGATTTTCATAACAAGATAGACCCAATTGTAAATAAAATTTAAATCATGCAAATTAGAGTAAAAGGAAGCTTAGGTATCATTGGTGAAGGGAACCCATGAAAGAAACCCACATACCTTAGCTTTGGAGATGAACTTGATGAAGATTGGAGATGGAGACTTGAAGCTTGAGAGAAATTCCTTAGATCCGGAGAGGGTTTTGTGACTTGAGTTTTTGGAGTGAAATATTGGCTAATTGTTTGAATGAGTATTGAGAAATGGCATAAAAAATGGTTAAGTATAGGCATTTTCACGTTTGGAAACACTAAAACTGAGCAAAATTTAACACTAGTGCGGGCCTTTGGCGCGCTCACGCTAGGGGCGCGAAAAGCTCTCTGGAATTGCATTTTTGGAAATTTGAAATTGCTAATAGTTTGCTCTTAAATCTGGGTTAGACCCATTTTCCACTCAAAATGACCCCTTATTTAAGAATATGAAGTCGGATTTTCTATATCACGCACGAATTTTGAGATATATGAAAATTACGACTACGGGCACTTCCGAGACACATTTTTGGTACTTTTTGGGGTCGTTACAATATCACCCCTTGGGAAAATTCATCCCCGAATGTGAAAGAAACGTATATGAGAGACACAAATGTGACAATTTGAGCCCACATAGAAATGTAACAATACACTTAAACATCATTTCAAAATCTTATCATAAGTGTAAAATCATCATGAATTTGTCAATCTAAACATGAACATATGCAATAGTAAGGGGTTGAACTTAAGACTTGAGATCATATAAAGGACTAAAATCAATACCTTAGGATTGAGTGGAGTATAAAAGGTAAGGATATCGCTTTTGCATGTCCGCCTCGGCCTCCCAAGTAGCACTCTTAACTTGTTGATTCCTCCAAAAGACCTTAACGGAAGCCACCTCTTTGTTTCTCAACCTCTTCACTTGCCTATCCAAAATATGAACTGGACCTATTCATATGTCAAATTTTCCTCAACGATACCCACAATATCAAGAGGCTCAATGGCATTTGGATCACCCACACATTTCCTCAACATGGACATATGGAACACCGAATGGACAAAATTAATTTCTCTAGGCAATCTCAACTCATAAGCCACCTTGCCAACCTTTTTCATGACTTCATAAGGATCAACATATCTTGGGCTCAACTTGCCCTTCTTACCAAAATAGACCACACCCTTCATGGGTGAAAACTTTAGGTAGACCCAATGACCGAATTTGAACTTAAGATCCCTTCTTCTTATGTCGACATAAGACTTTTGACGACTTTGGGCCCTCTTCAACCTTTCTCTAATCATTCTAAACTTCTCAAGAGCCTCCATAACCAGATCTAGTCCTAACAAGGCCGCCTCACCAACCTCAAACCCTCCGACCTGTGATCTACAATGTCTCCCATAGAGAGCCTCAAAAGGAGCCATACCGATATTAAAATGATAGTTATTGTTGTAAGCAAACTCAATCAAGGGAAGATGATCATCCCAACTACCTTTAAGCTCCAACACACATGCTATAAGCATATCTTCAAGGGTTTGGATGGTCATCTCGGCTTGGCCATCCATTTGAGGGTGGAAAGCCGTGGAAAGCTTAACTCTAGTACCAAATTCCCTTTGAAAGGACCTCCAAAAGTGTAAAGTGAATTATGCCCCACGATCTGATATGATGGATAAAGGAACCCCATGCAACCTTACCAAGTCATGAATGTACAACCTTGTATAATCTTCAGCCCCAAATATGATCTTAACCAGTAGAAAGTGAGCCAATTTTGTCATCCTATCAACCACCACCCAAATGAAATTAAAACTCTTTCTATTCTTAGGCAACCCAACCACAAAATCCATGTTAATCACCTCCCACTTCCAAGTAGGAATATCAATGTCTTGGGTTAGGCCACTCGGCCTTAGATGCTCGGCTTTGACTTATTGACAACTATGACAATCGGAAATGAATTTGGCAATGTCCTTCTTCATGCCTCCCCACCAATACACCTCTCTCAAGTCTTTATACATTTTGGTGGAACCTGGGTGGATAGAATAAGAAGAGTTATGGGCCTCATCAAGGATCTTTCCTATCAAACCATCAACATACGGAACACACAACCTACCTTAGTACCTAAGGGCACCATCTCTCCCTTGGGAGAAAACCTCTACCTTGCCCTCTTTCACCAAGGCCTTCAATTCTAACAACGAGGGATTAAGATATTATTTTGCCATCACCTCATCGATCAAGGAAGACCTAGACCCATCCACAACAACAACATCACCACTACTAATGTCCTCCAATATAACCCCCAACCTAGCCAATCAATGCACTTCCCTAGCCATCTTCTACTCACCACCATCAACATGAGCTAGGCTACCTATGGACACCCTTCTCAAGGGATCCGCCACCACATTTGCCTTACCAGGATGGTAATGCACACTCATATCATAGTCTTTAAGAAGTTCTAACTATCTCCTTTGCCTCAAGTTGAGATCCTTTTGAGTGAAGACATATTGTAGGCTCTTATGATCGGTGAACACATCAACATGCACCCCATATAAGTAATGACGCCAAATCTTTAAAGCAAACACAATGGCGGCTAACTCAAGGTCATGGTAGGGTAGTTATTTTCATGTACTTTGAGTTGTTTAGAAGCATAGACAATGACCTTACCATTTTGCATCACACACAATCCAAACTGACCCGAGAAGCATCACAATACACAACAAATCCCTCAAGCCCATCCGGTAGTGACAATAAAGGAGCGGACACAAGCTTATATTTCAATGTTTGAAAGCTCCTCTCATATTCATCGGTCCACACAAGCTTAACTTTCTTTCGAGTCAATTTTGTCATAGGATAAGTAATAGAGGAGAACCCATTCACGAACCTCCGATAATACCTCACTAGGCCCAAGAAACTCCTAATATCTGACGGGGTCAATAGTCTAGGCTAATTCCTAAATACATTTGTCTTTTTAGGATCCATCTTAATACCATCCCCCAACACCACATGTCCTAGAAAGGCAACCTCCCTCAACAAAAATTCACACTTTTCATATTTTGCATATAATTCCTCCTCCCTCAATCTTTGCAACAAGACCCTCAAATGAGCCCTTTGCTCCTCCTCGCCAAGGGAATAGATCAAAATGTCATCAATGAAGACCACAATAAAGGAATCAAGGTAGGGTTTAAAGACCCTATTCAATAGGTCCATAAAGATGGGCGGTGCATTGGTCAACCCAAAAGATATCACCACAAATTTATAGTGTCTATACCTAGTCCGGAAGACCGTCTTTGGAATATCATACTCCCTTACCTTCACTTGATGATACCCGGACCAAAGATCAATCTTAGAGAAATCGTTATCCCGTTGCAATTGGTCAAACAAATCATCAATCCTTGGAAGAGGATACCTATTCTTAATGATGACCCTATTGAGTTGCCGGTAGTCAATATATATCCTAAAGGATCCATCCTTCTTTTTCACTAACAACACCGGAGCACCCCAAGGTGATTGGCTAGGTCTAATAAATCCCTTCTCAAACAAGTCCTTCAATTGTTCCTTCAATTCCTTCAACTCCACCAGGGCCATAAGGTATGGGGGAATAGAAATGGGTTGAGTGTCCGAGATGAGGTCTATGCCAAAATCTATTTTCCTTTTGGGAGGGACATGGGAAGGTCATTAGGGAAGACATTAAGAAACTCATTTACAACCAGAACTGACTCTATGGGAAGAGCTTCAGACTCTACATCCCTAACCCTCACAAGATGGTAAAGACACTTCTTAGAGATTAACTTATGAGCTTTAATTCAAGAGATGATCTGCCCTTGACCACTACATCTTGACTTTCCCACTCAAAGACGGGTTCATTTAGAAATTGAAACTTGACCCTATGAGTTCTACAATCAATAGAAGCATAGTACGCATGCAAACAATTCATCCCAAAAATAATATCAAAATCAACCATATCTAACTCAACAAGATCACAAGCAAAGATTTTATGCAAAATGTAAATAGGAAAACTATAAACTTTTATAGCAATAATGGATGCCGCAATAGGAGTAGACACCTCATATAACTCATGCAATAACTCAGGGTCAACATGGAACTTTTGGGCAACAAAGGGAGTAATAAAGGAAAGAGTGGCACCTTAAATCAATCAATGTATACACATCAAAGTCAATGATTTTCAACATACCGGTGACAACATCGGGGACTTCATCAATCCCTTTCCTTCCATGCAAAGCATAAAATCGATTGTCCCTTGGGGCACCATCTTGTCAGCCACCTCTCCCCAAAAGAACCACATTAGCACCTTGTGGAGGAACCTCTTTGCCCTTGTTGCGATCTCGGGGGCAATCCACCTTTTTGTGACCCACTTCCCCATAACCAAAGCATGCATGAACATCTCTCAAGCATGAGCCCCTACGCCTCTTACCACACCTAGGACACACCTCATTAGGAACCACAACACAAACATCTTAGGACCTTAGGAAGTCATTGGAAAATCCCCTGTTAGAAGCATGAGAGGATCCTTGGCCTTGGTGGATCTGGACACCCTTTTGGAACTTACCCTCGAAATGGGTCCTCTTGGACTCATGTCTCCTCCTCTTCCTCAATTTCTCCCTTCTATTTGCTTGGAAAAGACCATCAAACGTAACAAGTCCATGTCACTAATCAACATGGGGGACCGACACTCTTCACTAACCAAGTCAGACACACCCATCACAAATTTGTTCATCCTAGATCTCGAGTCTGCCACCAAATGTGGAGCATATTTGAAAGTCGGGTAAACTTAAGGGCACACTCCCTCACACTCATAGGCCCTTGTCTTAAATTCACGAATTACACCATCTTAGCATCCCTAATTTCAAGGGGGAAGAACCGATCAAGGAAGGCCACCTTGAACTCTTCCTAAAGTATCACATAGTTGACTCCTTTTTCTTCCTTCCATTGATTGTACCATATTTGTGTTATCTCCTTGAGTTGGTAGGCCACCAACTCCGTCTTATCCTCCTGCCTCACACCTATGATGAACAAAATTTTATAGACCTCATCAATGAACTCTTAGGGGTCCTCACTCACCTTTGACCCATGGAATTCCGGGGGATTCATTCTCATGAAGTCTCTTGCCCTAGAGGCTGGTGTAGGAGCATGAAGGGCTTGGGCCCCTTGGTTGGCATTGTTAACCACCACTTGTACAAGCAAGGTGACAGCATCCCTAAGCTCTCCGTTGGTCGGTTGCTCCTCGGGCGTGCGGGCTCGTCTCCCCTCATATTACGCGTGATCTGGCATAGCAATGAACAATCACTAGGGGGCCTTACTTCAACTCTATAGCATGACTTAGAATCATGAAGAAGGGAAACATCTCTTAGAACATTTCGTAGTCCCCTACTCATAGTTGTGGTGCACAACACAACCATGAATAAGACTCTAATCAATGCAGTGTGTTAGACTTTGAGGATCTAACAACCTAATGCTCTAATACCACCTTTGTCATGACTCAAGCCTATGGCCTAGACCTGACCGGCGATTGGGGAACCCGAAGGAACCCCCAAACAAGCCTCGTAGCATATCATTACATATCCTTGGTCATGGAAGCAGTAGAATACAACAAGAAATAACAAATAGGGATAACCAGGGCTAAGGGAACAAGAGTCGATAGATGTCAACGCTCATAGCATAGATACATAAAATGTCCAACAACAACTCTACTACATTGATAAAAGTGGGGGCCAAGATAAGCAACCAGGCTCACCCTTATAGTCAATAAATAAGTCAAAGAGGAATAGTCTTAATACATAGCAGGAGATCATAAGTAACGTCCCCGGAATGGAGGACTCACCAACAAGCTTGAGAGAAGTCGTATTAGCCACGTGGAGGAGGAGAATGATCAAGCGGTGCTCTGGTTCCTACATGGTGACATCATGTAGGCATAGAGTATGCGTTAGTACATTGAATGTACTAAGTATGTATGATGCAATGCAATAAGAGATAGGCATTGTAGTTGAAATGCATAGAAATATACAATAGCTAAATACTAACAATATGACATGTATGATTAGTGCTTAAGTAAAACATGCTTACATAGGAAATAACATATGCGTAAGAAGAGACCATTAACAATTAGTGGATCATCACACCCTACCATCCTTGATTAAGGTACAAACCCTGTTAATAGGTTGGTGGATCGTCTCATCCTACCACCTTGATGCCGGAGTATAAATCCCCTGATAGGTTGATGGGTACACACCCTCAACAAGCTTGGTGGATCATCGTACCCTACCACCCATGGTGCCAAAGTACAAACCCCCTAATAGGCTGATGGGTACAAACCCCAACAAGGTTACCCGGCGCACAACCCTCGGGTAGGGCATGGTCATATTTTAACACTATATAAAATGCATCATATACATGCATTCATTTCATCATCATTTCATCATATCATCGTCATATCATCATCATATATTCATTCCACTTATAAGACATGCATTGAACCTTTATTTCCTCAAGAAACCATAACTAGACATTTTATCAAACACTTAGAGAGGGTGTAGTGCTAGTGTAAAACCATGCAATTCAAGAGTGAAATCATGCTAGGAAATTCAATGTAAAACCTTCAATAGATACTTGGTAACACCCTCAAGCAATTTACATCAAAACTCTTCATAAAATCTTACAATAGACCTTGGTTTCATAAC
>JAABOM020057618.1:0-14904 GCA_011800125.2 Solanum clarkiae
CATAGGTGCAGAAGTTAGCTTATTTTTCAGCTCCTAGAAGCTCCTTTCACATGCATCATTCCATTGGAACTTGGTTGTCTTATGTGTTAAGTTTGTTAGAGATGCGGAAATAGAAGAAAAACCTTCAACAAACCTTTTGTAATAACCTGCCAACCCTAGGAAGCTCCGAACTTCCGTGGGTGTTGTTGGCCTTAGCCAATCTTTCACAGCCTTTATCCTTTGTGAATCAACCCTTATTCCCTCATTAGACACAATGTGACCTGAGAATGCCACTGATTTTAGCTAAAATTGACATTTAGAAAATTTGATATACAATTATCGATCACGAAGAACTTGTAACACTTGTCGTAAGTAATTTGTGGTCCACTTCTGACATTGAATATACCTAAATTTCATCTATACACACTATCTAGAACACATCCAAGTATGGCTTGAGTACCCTATTCATCAAATCCATAAAAACTGTTGGTGCATTCGTTAGCCCAAATGACATAACAAGAAATTCAAAGTGATCATAGTGTGTTCTGAAAGCAGTCTTAGGTACATCTTTCTCCTTCACCCTTACTTGGTGATACCCTGATCTCAAAGTAATTTTTAAAAAGCATTTGGCAGCCTATAATGATCAAATAAATCATCTATCCTGGGGAGGGGGTATTTGTTCTTAATTGTCACCCTATTCTATTGTCGATAGTCGATACACATTCTCAAGGTGTCATCCTTTTTATGTACAAATAGAACTGGTGCACCCCATGAGGACACATTAGGTCTTATAAAACCCTTCTCCAATAAGTCTTGTAACTGCTCCTTTAATTCACGTAATTTTGTCGGGGCCATTCTATATGGAGGGATGGAAAAATGTTGAGTGCTTGGAAGTAAGTCAATACCAAAATCTACTTCACGTTCTGGAGGTAAGCCTGGAAGTTCTTCAGGGAACATAGCATCAAATTCATTCACCACTAGAACTGATTGAAGAGTTGGCGATTCTGCCTCCATATCCCTTACACTAAATAAATGACATATATATCCCTTAGATATCATCTTTCTTGCCTTAAAATAAGAGATAAACTTACCCTTTGGCACCCCAATATTGCCTTTCCATTCAAGAACTGCCTTATTTGGAAAGTTGAAGTACACTATTATAGTTCGGCAATCCACGGGTGATTCCACCATTGCTAGCTCAATAAGGTCAACCAATGTGTCATGGTCACAAACAGTTATTGCAAGATCATAATAAACCCTTTTAGCCATAATAGATTCACCGGTTAGTGTAGACACTTCAAATAGTTTGTTAAATAATTTGGGTGTTCTCGTAAGCATCCTAGCAACTAGTGGGGTAATGTATGATAGTGTAGAACTAGAGTCAATTAATACGTATACATTATGTGAAAAGATGAAAAATGTACCTATGAACACGTCAGGTGAAGCTTCCAAATTTTGCCGACTCCCCATAGCATTAATGCGATTCTGGACTCTGCGAGAGCTAGCTGCCCCTGTTACACCTCTACCATGACCTGTAGGTACTTGTTGACCCCTACCTAATGAAGCAATTGACCATGATGATGCAACAGCTGACGTAGTAGATTGTGCTATATCACCCATACGCTTCCTCGAGCAATCTCTCATCATATGCCCTGGTGCTCCACACCAATAACAAGAGTCTATCCCAATATGACATATACTTGAATGAATTCTTCCATACTATTTACAAGGTTGTCTAGGAGTCATTTGCTCGCCTGCTGAATATCCTGTTGTCCGTGCACCTTGCACTTCACTTCTTAGACCAAACAGATTACTTCTAGACCCCAGAAATTGTGGTGGAGTACTGGCTGCAGAGTAGAAAGATGATGACCTAGGCCATCTATTAGAAAATCGAGGCCTAAGCTTACCTTGGGGTGGTGTAAACCGCTATGTAGACATGGCCCTCTTTGACTACACCCTTTTTAACACTTATGTCCTTCTCTTTTGCCTCTGATCCTCCAATTTCTGTGCAAAAGCTTGCATCCTTACCATATCCATGTCTTTATTCAAGGAAGAAATGGTACTGTCTCTAACCAGATACGAATCCAATCTATCCACATCGATGAACTCTATCTGCCATAGTAAAAACTACATTAGGAGCATATTTGTCTAGGGAATTAAATTGAAGGCTATACTCCCTCACGCTCATATTTCCTTGGTAGAGGTTTAAGAACTGATCTGTATGATCCTTTGTGATCTCTATTGGCAAGTAATGGTCAAGAAATTCCTCTTTGAACTCCTTCCAAGTAGTTGGAGGTGCATTTATATCCTTGGATTACTTCCAAGATACATACCGCAATATAACCACACCCTTTAATCTATACACTGATAGCTCAATGACTTCTATACCACTCACTAGCATAACATCTAAAGTGCGTTGAATCTGATCAATAAAGTCTTGCGAATCTTAATTATGATCTAACCCAGTGAAGGATGGAGGGTCCAAATTAAGGAAGTCATGTATTCTCATGCTAGCTTCCCTATTCGCACCACCTGCAGTTATGACTAGACCTTCCTATCATTGACCTTGGCTAGCAACTATACGAGTCAATAGTTGGACTAAATTTCTCAGATCTAGCATGGTAGCATCGACAGGTGGTTCTGGGGGAATTTCACAACTTTTTTGGTTCATCAAGAGCTAGAGGAGTTGGACACGTATGTGATAGAGATTCATCTTGAGCTTCATTTCGTTATCTCTCCGACTGGGTAAACCAACCCTTTACCTTTGTCTTTCCTGGTTTCTGGCATACTTGTTGTACAAAATAATTTAGAGGTTAGACACAACCCACCTATTAGACTTGTCTCTATGGCACGATCTAAAGAATGAAAAGTAAGTAACAACTCCTAAATGCTACGTAGTCTCCTACTTATGTATGTGGTGCATAACACATTGATAACCAAGACTCTACATAGACAAAGCTTTGTAGACTCCCAAGGATGACCTACTCGGATACAACTTTTGTCATGCCCAACGTCCCATTAAGGCAGACTGGCACCCATTGCTGATAAGGCTCGGGAGAAAGAACCTATATCCACGTGCTTACTATACATATTATAAGGGGTTTCTATATTCAACATGCTTTTAAGAAAGTAAATAGTAATAATAAGACAAAAAGGAAATGCATATGACTAGGCCGCTGGGGCCATGTTATCTAAAGTACGAGACATGACCACACTTTAGTTTACATAGTCTATAAAGCCTCTAGATAAGTAAAATTATCTGATAAGGGTTAAGACAGGATCTACCTCGAATAACTATACAATATAAAAATATAAGCTCTAGACACAAAATGCTCCGACGCAACCTGGGCTTGGTAACAGCAGCTGGATATCCTGTACTCCTACTAGGGAGAGCTACTAGCACCTGTACCTGCAGCATGTAGGTTCCCCATAAGGGATGTCAGTACAGGATAATGTATTAAATATGTAAGGCAAGAAATATTGTATATGAAGTAACAACTCAAATGAAACTATGCATTAGTGTAAGCATAAGAGACCACCTTTAGTCACGGTGTGGAATCATGTACTTAATGTTATTTTCATTACTTTAACTTTACTGTATAATCTGTGCACAACATGTAATACAAATGACCAGCTAACCAGTGGTAAATATACATCCGAATCAGCCTTGGCTAGGCTTTTCCTTTCACCCCTTGGGCTACCCCCCGTGACAGGATCGGCCCGAGCTAGGTGATTCTTTCACCCCTAGGGCTACCACCCATCAAAGCAACATACTTTAACTTTCAATTATTTTTGAGATGATTCTTTTGGAGGTCATAATATTGGAACTCTAGGACTGTGGATACAGCATATGATATGTAAACAATCACAAAAGATAATACCACAATGAAAGGAGTAGGTTACACAAATAATGAAATGCATATGCGGTAGAACAACACATGAAATTTATTTAGTAGAAAGAACTCGTGTATCTTGGTATCCAAGTATGTATGAAGGTTTGCAAGTGACTATGTATTGGAGCATATGAACATGTGAAAGAGTGGATATATGGTTGTTTGTTATATCGGAGTTGGTAAGAGCCTCTATGTACCAAGGAAGAATCTAGATTTCATGCCAAGTAATAAGAAATCGAGTAGCCTTACATACCTCGATGTATGACCTCACTATTACCTCGAGATAACCTTCCTTTCCTACAAATATTTCTATACAATATAGTAGGTAATAAAACTAGCATTAGCATCCAATAAATACATCTTGGCAGCCCAATTGCATAAAAAAAACAACACACGAGCAGCAAGCGCATAATTATAAACCCGAGCATATTCTTTCAACCTTTCCGCCTCTAATCGTATCTTCTAATACATATTCTCATATACATAAAATATGCAGCCTGCTTTAGTGACATAACAGGCTTACAATAGCCCACAAAGCACAACATCTAACAATTTTCCACAATATACAAATAGGCAGCATAACTTTACATCCCTTCGCTACATTTCGACATCAATAATTCCAAACCAGTTCCAACTTTAACCCAACAGTACCCACCATATATGCACATTAGAAAAGTCCCAAAATAGTGCAAAAATAGTTCTAAAGTATATGGAGAACGTGTAACAACAATCTTCGATTATCAGACCATAAGTTCCTATTAAGAGCACAATTATGATATTGCATAACAACTCATTTTGGCGGACTGTAACAATGGTGAAGCATCCTTGTTATATCAGTACAAAACTAAAACTTGTTAAAAACATAAACTTTACTTCATAATCTATCCAATCAAGAAGAGAAAAGTCTCTTAATCAACAAGAAAAGTGCACAACAATCCTTAAGACACATGTTGTCCAAAAATTTCAGCATAAACATAAACAACCTAGTCTCTTGTTTTTCATAAAAAAATAATAATAAACACATAAGTATTCTTACTTACCTTTACCCTCAAGGTGTAGGCTTCTCCAAGAGCTCTAAAAGTCTCTTTGTGGCTGCCTAGCAAAGTTAAAATGATGTAGAGAGAAAGCTTGTGAAAGCTGATTTTTTTCCAAGTTTGGAATGATTTAAAGGTGCTACCTGTAAGACCTTTTTAAAGGAGCATTTGGCCTACTTTCTTGTGTGGTTTAAGCCTCATATTATCAAGGTGGTAATGCAGCAGCTTGACCCTTTCACTTGGGCCTAAATGGGTTTCAATGTTGATGGGCCTTGGCTGCCCATTTTTCTAATTTCTCTTCACTTAGTTTGGGCCCACATAGTCAAGTGGGTTGTGATGTACTTGGGACATTTTTATATTCTTCTTGGGCTAAAAATATTGTCCATTTATGATGGTAAAACATGGGCTAAAATTACACTCATAACACGGACTTTATCCATAATCGGACTTGGACAGATTCGACGTCGGGCCTCGTCTCCCTCTATATAGCAAATTTAAGCTAAGCAAGTACGTGACTCACTTTCTAGCTTCCTAAGTCCTAAAGAACCTCACTTTTCTATCTTCATTTAAGGCCGCGATTACCTCAATTTGACTTAAAACCTGTATACACTCGACCCTCTTAAGCATTAGACGTACATATCAACCTCTAATTTGAGATTCAAGTACTTTCAAAAATAGGCGCTAATTTGATAAAGCCATATCATGTTTCATGTACATAGCAAATGTACATGTAAGGTGTGGGGACTAGCTAGGACCGATTCCAATATAGATTTACCACTGATCAGCTGGTCATTTGTATTACATATTGTGCACAGATTTACAGTAAAGGTAAAGAAATGGAAAGAACATAAAGTCCATGATTCCATAGTATGACTAATGGTGGTCTCTTATCCTTACACCAGTGCATAGTTTCATTTGAGTTGTTACGTCATATACATTATTTCCTGCCTTACATATTCAGTATGTTATCTCAGACTGGCGTCCCTTGCGGGGGACCTGCATTTCATATTGTTGGTACAGGTGTTAGTAGCTCTCCCCAGTAGGAGTACAGGATCTTCAGCTACTATTACCAAGCTCCAGGTTGCTTCGGATCTTTATGTTTCTAGAGCTTATATTTTAGTATTGTATAGTTAGTCGAGGTTGGGCCTATCCCGACACTAATCAGATGTTTTACCTTATCTAGAGGCTTTGTAGACCATGTAAATTAAAGTGTGGTCATGTCCTGTACTTTAGACAATGTGGCCCCAACGGCCTAGTCATATGTATTTCCTTTTAGCTTGTTATTACTGTTTACTTTCTTGAAAGCATGTTGACTGTAGAAACCCCTTATAATATATATAGTAAGCGCATGGATACAGGTTAATTCTCCTGAGCCTTATCGAAAATAGGTGCTAGTCCACCTTAACGGGACTTTGGGCGTGACAAAAGTGGCATCAAAGCCATGTTATCCTAGGAAGTCTACAAAGTCGTTTCTATGTAGAGTCTTGTTTATCGATGTGTTGTGCACCACATTTATAAGAAGGAGGCTACGTGACATTAAGGAGTTGTTACTTTGTTTTCATTCTTTAGATCGTGCCATAAAACCAAATATAATAGGTGGATTGTGTCTAACTCCTAAATTTTTTTGTATAACAAGTATACTAGAAATCAGGAAAAACAAAGGTAAAGGGAAGGAAGTAGAAGTGGCGATTGGTATACCCTGTTAGGTGAGACAATGAAATGAGGCTCAAGATGAGTCTCTATCAAAGACATCTCCAACTCTTCCTGCTCCTGATGAACCAAGAAGTAGTGAAATTCCCCCAGAACCACCTATCGATGCTACCGTGCAAGATCTAAGAAATGCAATCCAACTATTGACTCGTATAGTTTCTAGCCAAGGTCAAAGAGAAAAAGGTCCAGTTATAGGTGCAGGTGGTGCGAATAGGGCAGCTAGCCCGAAGATACATGATTTCCTTACTTTCGACCCTCCATCCTTCACTAGGTCAAATCCTACTGAAGATCTGCAAGACTTTATTGATCAGATTCAACACACTTTAGATGTTATGCATGTGAGTGGTACAGAAGCTGTTGAGCTAGCAGCATATAGATTAAAGGGTGTGGCTACATTGTGGTATGAATCTTGGAAGCAATCCAAGGATATGGATGCACCTCCAACTACCTGGAAGGAGTTCAAAGAGGCATTTCTTGACCATTACTTTCCATTAGAGATCACAAAGGTCCATGCAGATCAGTTCTTGAACCTCCACCAATGGAATATGAGCCTGAGGGAGTTTAGCCTTCACTTTAATTCCCTGGCCATGTATGCTCGTAATGTATTTTCTACTATGGGAGATGGAGTTCATCGATATGTAGATAGATTGGATTTGTATCTGGTTAGAGACTGTACCATTGATTCCTTAAATAAAGACATGGATATAGCAAGGATGCTTGCACAGAAATTGGAGGATCAAGGCAAAGGAGAAGGACACAAGAGTTAGAAAGGGCGCAGTCCAAGAGGGCCATATCTACAGGGTCGTTTACACCACCCCAAGGTAAGCTTAGGCCTCAATTTTTTAATTGACTGCCTAGGTCATCATCCTCCTACTCTACAGCCAGTGTTACACCATAACTTCTGGGTCTAGACATAATCCGTTCAGTCTAAGAAGTGAATGGTAAGTGGACGGACAACAGCATATTTAGCAGGCCAGCAAATGACTCCTAGGCAGCCTTGTAAATAGTGAACTTTCGTCATGCCCAAAGACCCATTAAGGCGGACTGGCACCCGTTGCCCATAAGGATCAGGAGAACCAACCGGTATCCATGCTCTTACTATACATATTATAAGGGGTTTCTACATTCAACATGCTTTCAAGAAAGTAAACAGTAATAACAAGTGAAAAGGAAATGCATATGACTAGGCCATTGGGGCCAAAATGTCAAAGTACGAGACATTACCACACTTTAATTTACATAGTCTACAAAGCCTCTAGATAAAGAAAAGTATCTGATAAGGGTCAGGATAGGCCTCGCCTAGACTAAATATACAATACAAAAATAAAAGCTCTAGAAATACAAATATCCGAAGCAACGTGGAGCTTGGTAACAGCCGCTGGATATCCTGTACTCCTTCTGGGGAGAGCTAATAGCACCTCTACATGAAGCATGAAATGCAAGTCCCTCGTAAGGGACATCAATATGAGATAATCTACTGAATATGTAGGGCAGAAAATATTATATATGAAGTAACAACTCAAATGAAACTATGCACTGGTGTAAGGATAAGAGACCACCTTTAGACATACTGTGGAATCATGTAATATATGTTCTTTTAATTATTTTACCTTTACTGTATAATCTGTGCACAACATGTAATACAAATGACCAGCTGATCAGTAGTAAATCTATATCGGGATCGACCCCTGCTAAGATTTTCCTTTCACCTCTTAGGCTACGCCCTGTGATAGGATTGACCCAAGCTAAGTGATTCTTCCACCCCTAGGGCTACCACCCATTAAAGCAATATACTTTATATTTCAATTATTTTTTAGATGATTCTTTTTATAGTTATAATATTGGAACTGTAGGACTGTAGATATGGCATATGACATGTAAATAATCACAAAAGACAACAACATAATGAAAGGAGTAGGTTACGCAAATAATAAAATGCATATGAGCTAGAACAACACATGAACTTTATTTAGTAGAAAGAACTTGTGTATCTTGATATCCAAGTATATATGCAGGTTTGCAAGTGAATATGTATTAGAGCATATGATCATATGAAAGAGTAGAGACATGGATGTTTGTTATTTCAGAGTTAGTAAGAGCCTCTATGTACCAAAGAAGAATCTAGATTGCATGCCAAGTAATATGAAATCGAGTAGCCTTACATACCTCGCTGTACAACCTCGCTATTACCTCGAGATAACCTTCCCTTCCACCAAATATTTATCTAAAATATAGTAGGTAATAAAGCTAGCATTAGCATCCAATAGATACATGTTGGCAGCCCAATCTCATTAAAAAAAAAAAAACACAGGCAGCAAGCGTATAATTATAAAACCGAGCGTATTCTTTCAACTTTTCCGCCTCTAATAGTATTTTCTAATACACATTCTCATATACATATCATGTGCAGCCTGTTTTAGTTCCAAAACAGTCTTACAAAAGCCCACAAAGAACAACATATAACAATTCTACACAACATACAAATTGACGGCATAACGTTACATCTCTTTGCTACATTTTGACATCGATAATTCCAAACCTGTACCAACTTTAACCAAATAGTACCCACCATATATACACATAAAAACAGTCCTAAAATAGTGCAAAAATAGCTCTAATGTATATGGAGAACGTGAAACAACAATCTCCAATTATTAGCCCACAATTTCCTATTAAGAGCGCAATTACGATATCGCACAACAACTCATTTTTGTGGACTGTAACAATGGTGCAACATCCTTGTTATATCACTACGAAACTAAACCTTGTTAAAAACATAAACTATACTTCATAATCCAGCCAACCAAGCAGAGAAAAGTCTCTTAATCAACAAGAAAGTGCACAACAATCTTTAAGACACATGTTGTCAAAAAATTTCAGCATAAACATAACCAGCCTAGTCTCTTGTTTTTCATAAGAAAACCATACTAAACACATAAGTATTCTTACTTACCTTTACCGTCAAGGTGTAGGGCTTCTCTAGGAACCCTAAAGTCTCCTTGTGGCTGCTTTGCAAAGTTAAGAAGACGTAGAGAGAAAGCTCGTGAAAGCTGAATTGTTTTTCCAAGTTAGGAATGATTTGAAGGTGCTTCTTGTAAGACCTTTTTAAAGGAGCCTTTGGCGAAATTTCTTGTGTGTTTTAAGCCTCATGTTATCAAGGTGCTTATGTAGCAACTTGGACCTTACATTTGGGCCTAAATGGGTTTTAAAGTTGATGGGCCTTGGCGGCCAATTTTTCTAATTTCTCTTCACTTAGTTTGGGCCCGAATAGTCAAGTGGGATGTGATATACTTGGGCCATTTTTATATTCTTCTTAGGCTGAAATTATAATCTATTTATGATTCTAAAACACAGTCTAAAGTTATACTTTTAACATGGTCTTTATCTATAATCAGACTTGGACAGATTCGATATTGGGGCTCGTCTCCATCTAGCTAGCAAATTTAAGTTAAGCAAGTAGGTGACTCACCTGCTAGCTGCCTAAGTCCTGCAAGAACCTCACTTCTCTCACTTCATTTAAGGTCATGATCTCCTCAATTTGACTTAAAACCTATATACACTCGGCCCTCTTAAGTGTTAAATGTACATATCAACTCTTATTTAAGATTCAAGCACTTTTAAAAGTAGGCGCTAATTGTACAAAGTCATATCATATTTCATGTGCATATGACATGTGCATATGACATGTACATGTAAGGTGTGGGGTGTTACATCCTCTCTCCCTTAGGAACATTCATCCTCGAATGCTAGCATAATTAGATAGCTTAACTATGTTCAAAGCAATAATCGTTCAAACACACGTACCTATTAAGGCCCCAATTCTGCATGTTGCACTTCCTCTTTAGCTTCAAATAAGTAAGGGTATTTTGATTTCATCGTGTCCTTAGCCTCCCATGTTATCTCTTTCATTCACTGATTCCTCCAAAGTACTTTTGCTGAAACATATTTTTTTATTCCTTAGCTTCTTAACTTGACTATCTAGAATAGCAATAGGTACCTCTTCATAGGTAAGATCTTCTATAACTTGCACATCAACCCTCCGTGCTTAGCAAAATTTTAGAAAACTTACATGGGTCCATGAACTTCATTCATGACTCGTAGTTTGATCTACGAATCATAAAGTTGGCTCGTAGACTTGAGTGCATATATTTTTGCTCTTGAAATCTCTACAAGATGGGATATGAGTCGTAAGCTTCTTCATGACTCATAGACACAGTCGTAGAGACTTAAACTAATACTCTTCTTAGCAAAATTTGTTGACTTAGTCCTATACCTGCATACTCTTCATGAAATACATTGTTACCCCATATGCAACCAACCCATTATCCATAATTACAATCAAAACACAAGAAAACAACTATTTATCAATCCAAAAACTAAAAATACACTTATAACTATGCTATCACATCAAAAACTTTAGATTGCCTCCTAAGTAGCATCTGAGTTATTGTCGCGACATGAATTAGGCAAATTGGTTACTCAGACTTCACCAATTGCTTAGACTTCACTCTTGAGCTCATGTGGATGCTTCATGGACTGACAGATGTCGAAAACTTCTTTGTCATTCAATCTAAACCTGAGTTAACCAGCATCTATATTCACTAGAGCCTGTCAAGTGTCTATGAATGGTCTTCCCAAGATGATTGGGACGTCGAAGTCGATCTCGCCATCTAGAATCACAAAGTATGTGGGGAATATGAATTTTTCCACTTTAAATAGCACATTATAGAGTATTCCCATAGGCCTCTTCATCGTTCGATCCACCATTAACAACTAGTAGGCGTAGGGGCTCCTAGTCCAAGCTTCTTGTAGACTATTGATACTGGCACCTAAATCACACAGTGCCCTTGCGAACTCCACATCACCTATAGTGTAAGGTATGGTGAAAGAACTTGGATCTTTTCGCTTTTGAGTTAAGGACTTCGTAGTGATAAAACTATAATGTTAAAGCTCTTGAGAAAGCTAGTGACTCACAGTGCACTTTTTGGTGACCAAGCCCTTCATATAATTGGCATAGCATGGCATTTTCTCCAAAGCCTCAATAAGAGGGATGTTGATAGATAGCTTCTTAAGCATGGAGATAAAGTGCTTGAACTTTCCTTCCTCTTCCCTCTTTTTGATTCTTTAAGGGAAAAGAGAAGGAGGCCTAAGAACAGTCTTAAACACATGTGGCACTTCAACTGCTTCACTCACCATATCCTCGCCATGATTATCTTCTATATCCGCATCCTTAGCCACAACCATCTCCGCTTAAGCATCTTCCTCATTAATTGGCGTAGAAGGATCAGTAGTGCTCTTGCCAACCATAGTAACCGCCATACAATGCCCTTCATTCTTAGGATTCTGCACTATGTTTCTAGGCAATGTATCTTTCTGACGCTGATTCAACTTAGTTGACACTTAACGAAACTATTGTTTAAGTTGTTTAATAGCCATAGAATGGGACTTTTACTTTATGATTTATGCTTGAAATATCTTATTTCATGCCCCTTAGAGTCACATCATGTGTCTTAGCTTTCTTTAATAGGCAGTCAAAGATCTACTCAATTCTAGAATTGCCTACACCTACATCCCAGTTGTGTGGTGACACATAAGGACCATTTCTGAAGCCTTCTCAGCAACACCAATCTGTATCTGGACCCTTGTTCCTATCATAATAACCACCATGGTTGTTTCTGAAAGCTCCATCTCTACTGTAGTTTCGACCTTGGTTTCCTTGACATTGGCACCAATAAGCCTAATTTGACCTTTGGGCGTTGGTCAGGAAATCCCCCGTCTGATCATTCACAAAACATGTGTCCTCCTCAAAGTATGGCTCCTTCTACATAGGTGCACATGGAGGTTGGTAAACCATTGCATTCACTCTCTCTTGGTGCTGCTTGATCACCACATCCATGCTTGTGCAAAGCTGAGCAAGATGCTATATAATTTATTCATTAATTTTGGCTTGCTTTGAACTCAAACTGATAGCACATGAACTCTTCATAAAAGCTCTATCCGCTATCCCCATGCATGAATCGTCTTGACAATTTGCTCTATACGCTCAGCAATCCTTGCAAATGGTTGATCTAGAAACATGCCCCCATGATACTGTCAGCACAAACTTGAGTGTTCTAATCAAGGGCATGGTAGAAGATCTCCACCAAGGCATCATCAACTATCTTGTCATCTGGGGCACTCCTCAGGCATTTAGTAAACCCCTCCAAAGTAGTGCTCAGGAAGCTACTCAAAGTTGTTGATTCGGTCCTTCAACAGGAGCTTCTTCGATCTAGGGAAGTACCTCTCAAAAAAGGCCTTTTACAAGTCTGCCCAACTAGTGATTGAATTCTGTGAGAGCTCAGATAGCCATAATGCAGCATTGCCCGTGAGAGACAATGGGAAGACACGAAGTCCCACAGCATCCACAAAAAGATATTTTTTATCCCCATTACACTCTTACAAACAAATACCACATTGTGCATATTGCTATATGGATCCTCTAATGGTAAGCCCACAAATAGCCCATGATTCTGCAGCATCTAAAGTAACTCACTCATGCCTGTGAACTTTATGTTTGCCTGTAGTGGTGGCAACAATATAGTTCCCATCACATCCATAGCCATGGGGTTCAACCTATACTAATTCCACTAGTAAGCATTGACGTTGAACTCCCAAGGCTGTGGAATGTCCTCCAAAGGAGGTGGATTCTTGTTCCTATCATCATCATTATTATTCTAGTTCAAGGCTGCACTGGTCACTCTACTGGCATTTTCTTTGGCCAATTTTCTTATATTTGGAGGATCACTGGATCAAGTGAAATTAAGGGATTGCATTGACAGAATGTGTTGGATATACACTACTCGTACACCCTACAAAGAAACAAAAACAAAAATAAAAGTAAAATAAAGGGAACTAAGGATAAGCACTCGAATTACTTAATGAATCTAACTAAGTCTAGCAGTATTTCTCGGCAACGACGCAAAAATCTTGATGTCGTCCAAGTTACACTTGCTTTTTAGAGGATAAAGCGGTAATTCTCAATATATAAAACCTAACCACGGTTAGGGTCGAACCCACAGGGAATACGTAGACTCAAGAAAATTTCACCAACAAGCAATCCAAGTAGTGAACAAACACAATTCCCCGAACGAGGGTTTTTGCAATAATCAATAAGTAAACTAAACTATCACAAGATATAATCAATAATAAGGAGCAACTAGTATTGTGTTCCCCATGATTCCCCAACTTAGTGTCACCGGATAACCTAATTCTTGTCTATTGTATAGCATGCAGGATGGTAATTTAAGTTTACCAAGCCTTTTAGTCAAAGGTGAGAGGCGAATTTCACTATGCGACTTGGCCTATCTCCATGGTGTGTACAATACCAACCATTACCTATAAGTCCCAGTACAACCTCCTCTTGGACTAGTTTGGTTGAATAGACGGGAACACATCAATCGAATCCTATTAATTAATCTCTTTTCCTATTCATTACTACCTTGGTCTAGTCAGTGACACTAGGCAAGCTCTGATGTTTTCCATCACTAGAAAACATGCAAAACGAAGAAAATTGATTAATACATGCATATACCCAACCCAAGCATTGTAAATTATCTGGGTTTACTTTGTTAATTCATCGTGGTTCCCACCACCCTAGTTGTGGATTTAACTTGTCATGCAATGTATAGATGAGGAAATTATGAGTTGAGAAAACATAATTAAACACTTACACAATTGAAATGAGCCCAAGAAAATCCAAAATAAATGAGAATAACAAGATTGAAGATCCAATTTACCCACAATTGTTTTCTCACAATTTTCTCTCTCAAATATGGAATTCTCCTAGTATAAACCCTAAAGAACTCTAAATAATGACGTCCTCCTCTGAAAAATAACCTAAAAGTACTATTTATAGTAGTTAGTATATAATCCTGAATAAATTAGAAAAATTGCTCGACAAACTCCACGAAAGCTCTCTATGACTTGTAGTGTGATTTAGGCTCGTAGTCAGTGGGATTTTGCACATCTCTTTTATGACCACAACTTCACAATTCATTAACAAATCTACAACTCATACTGCATGCTCATATTCTTCAACTTCATCAAATTGTCCTTCACAGGAAATCTTCATGAAACCTATATACACGACACAGACAATACTCTACGACTTATATGCAAGTCTCGTTACGCTGATCTTCAAAAATAATCTCTCGTTGGAATTTTTCATAAGACCCCTTCTTCAACTCGTGGAATCCTCTATGATCCATAGAGGGTCTCGTAAATCATCAAAAAGTAGCAATCTCTGCAAT
>JAABOM020057619.1:0-51897 GCA_011800125.2 Solanum clarkiae
AGTCAATACACATCCTAAGGGACCCATCCTTCTTTTTCACAAACAACACCGGTGCACCCCAAGGTGATTGGCTAGGCTAATAAATTCCTTCTCCAACAAGTCCCTAAATTGTTCCTTCACATCCTTCAACTCCGCCGAGGCCATATAGTAGGGGGGAATACAAATGGGTTGAATATCGAGAAGGAGATCTATACCAAAATCTATTTCCCTTTCGGGAGGAACACCGGGAAGGTCATTTGGAAAGATATAAGGAACTCATTAACAATAAAAACCAACTCTATGGGAAGGACTTTGGACTTTATATCCCTAACCCTCACGAGATGGTAAAAAAAATATAGAGATGAACTTACGGGCCTTAATACAAGTGATGAACCTACCCTTGAGGACCACATCATGACTTTTCCACTCAAGGATAGGTTCATTTGGGAATTAGAATTTGACCCTATGGGTTCTACAATCAATAGAAGCATAGTATGCATATAACCAATATATCCCAAGAATGACATCCAAATCAACCATATCGACCTCAACAAGATCATAAGGCAACATTTTATGCAGGATACAAATAGGAAAATTTCTATAGACTTTTCTAGTACAATAGAAGCACCAATAGGAGTAGACACCTCATATGACTCATACAATAATTCGGGCTCAACATGGAACTTTTTGGTAACAAAGGGGGTAGCAAAAGAAATAGTGGCACCCGGATCAATCAATGCATGCACATCAAAGTCAAAGATTTTCAACATACAGATAATAATATGGGGACCTCATCAACCCCTTGCCTCCCACGCAAAGCATAAAATCGATTGTGCCTTGGGGCACTATCTTGTCAGCTACCGCTCCCCAAAGGAACCACATTAGTACCTTATGGATGAACATCCTTACCTTTGTTGCGATTTCGAGGGCAATCTATTTCCTTATGCCCCTTCTCCCCACAACCATAACAAGCTCTGGTATTCCTCAAGCATGGGCCACCATTGCCCTAACCACACTTCGCACACATATCATTAGGAGCCACACCCCCAACACCTTGGGCCCTTGGAAAGTCATTAACCACCCTCTTTTGAAATGCATGAGAAAACCCTTGGCCTTGGTGGAATCGACCACTCTTTTGGAACTTACCCTCAAAACAGGCCCTCTTGGCCTTATGACCCCTTCTCATCCTTAATTTTTCCTCTTCCATTTGTTCGACATAGGTTATCAAACGTGACAAGTTCATGTCACTAATTAACATGGCAGACTGGCACTCCTCACAAACCAAGTCGGAAATACCCGTCACAAATTTGTTCATCCTAGATCTCGAGTCGGCAACCAAATGAGGAACAAACTTTGAAAGTTGGGTGAACTTGAGGGAATACTCCCTCACACTCATAGACCCTCGTCTCAAATTCATAAATTCTACCAACTTAACTTCCCTAAGTTCAAGGGGGAAGAACCAATTAAGGAAAGCCACCTTGAACTCCTCCCAAAGCACTACATAGTTGACTCCATTCTCTTCCCTCCATTGGTTTGTACCATATTTAAGCTACCCCCTTGAGTTGGTAGGCCGCTAACTCCACCTTATCCTCCAACCTCACAACCATGATAGATAAAATCTTGTGGACCTCATCAATGAACTCTTGAGGGTCCTCACTCACCTTTGACCAATGGAATTTTTGGGGATTCATTCTCATGAAGTCTCTCACCCGAGAAACCAGCGTAGGAGCATGAGGGGCTTGGGCCCCTTGATTGGCTTGATTAGCCACAACTTGTGCAAGCAAGGGGAGAGCATCCTTAAGCTCTCCATTGACCGGTTGCTCCTCGGGTGTGCGTGCTCGTCTTCCTTTCATGTTAGGCATGATCTATTAAAGCAAAGGACAATCGTTAGGGGGAAAAACTTACTTCAACTCTATAGCATGACTTAGAACTTGTAGAAGGGAAACTTTTCCTAAACATCTCATAGCCTCCTACTCATAGTTGTGGTGCACAACACAACCTTAAATAAGACTCTAACCAACATGATTTATTGGACTCTGAGGATCTAACAACCTAGTGCTCTGATACCATCTTTGTCACGACCCAAGCCTAGGGCATAGACCTGTCCGGCAAATGGGAAACCCAAAGGAATCCCAAAGAAGCCTCGTAGCATATCATTACATATCCTTGGTCACGAAAGCAATTAGAATGACAAAGAGAGAAGTATAAACAAGGGAATCGAGGCTAAGGGTAAACTTCCATATCATAATATCAAGAAACAAGAGAGTCAAGGCTCATACTATAGATACGTAAATGTCCAACAACACCTCTACTACATAGATAAGAGTGGGGGTCACGATAAACAACCGGGCTCACCCTCATAGTCAATACATAAATAAAGGTGAGATAGTCTTAGTACATAGCAAGAGTTAATAAGCAACGTCCCCAGAATGGAGGACTCATAACAAGCTTGAGAGACAATCGTACTAGCAACGTGGAAGAGGAAGATGATCAAGCGGTGCACCGGTTCCTACATGGTGACATCATGTAGGCATAGAGTATGCGTTAGTATGTTAGAATGTACTAAGTATGTAGGATGCAACGCAACAAGTGATGGTAACATAATCAAAATGCATAAACATAGGCAATGAGTATATAGAGCAATATGGCATGCATGCAAGATGCTCATAGTAAATCATGCTTATATGGATCATAAAATAAGTATAAGGAGTGACCATTCTTAGTACAATCCAAGGCCTACCACCTCCTTGGAGAGGCACACGAGGTATGAACCCCTTCATGAGGTTGATAGAGTACAAATCCCCCAACGAGGTTGATCTAGCAAAGCAAAGGACAATCGTTAGGGGGAAAAAACTTACTTCAACTCTATAGCATGACTTAGAACTCATAGAAGGGAAACTTTTCCTAAACGTCTCATAGCCTCCTACTCATAGTTGTAGTGCACAACACAACCATAAATAAGACTCTAACCAACGCGATTTATTGGACTCTGAGGATCTAACAACCTAGTGCTCTGATACCATCTTTGTCACGACCCAAGCCTAGGGCATAGACCTGTCCGACGAATGGGAAACCCAAAGGAATCCCAAAGAAGCCTCGTAGCATATCATTACGTATCCTTTATCACGGAAGCAATTAGAATGACAAAGAGAGAAGTATAAATAAGGGAATCGAGGCTAAGGGAAAACTTCCATATCATAACATCAAGAAACAAGAGAGTCAAGGCTCATAACATAGATACATAACATGTCCAATAACACCTATGCTACTTAGATAAGAGCGGGGGTCACAACAAACATTCGGGTTCACCCACATAATCAATACATAAATATAGGTATGATAGTGTTAGCACATAGCAAGAGATCATAAACAACGTCCTCGGAATAGAGGACTCACCAACAAGCTTGAGAGACAGTTATTAGCCACGTGGAGGAGAAAGATGATCAAGCGGTGCACCAGTTCCTACATGGTGACATCATGTAGGGATAGAGTATGCGTTAGTATGTTAGAATGTACTAAGTATATAGGATGCAATGCAACAAGTGATGGTAACATAATCAAAATGCATAAACATAGGCAATGAGTATATAGAGCAATATGGCATGCATGCAAGATGCTCATAGTAAATCATGCTTATATGGATCATAAAATAAGTATAAGGAGTGACCATTCTTAGTACAATCCAAGGCCTACCACCTCCTTGGAGAGGCACATGAGGTATGAACCCCTTCATGAGGTTGGTAGAGTACAAATCCCCCAACGAGGTTGATGGAGTACAACCCCCCGAACAAGGTTGATGGGTACAAACCCCCAACAAGGTTGGTGGGTACCAACCCCCAACAAGGTTACCCGAGCATATCAGCCCCCGAGCTAGGTGCTCGAGGTACCAACCCCTCAACAAGGTTACCCAGGCCTACAACCTCTCGAGCTAGGCTTGGTCATTCCCAACACTATAGAGATAATATCATATATACACACTCCTTTCATTATCATATATATACATTCCTTTTCATCATAATTTCATCCTCATCCCATCATCATTTTATCTTCATATAGTTATTAAATTCATAAGTCATGCATAGTACATTCAATTCCTCAAGAAACCATAATCGGACATTTTATCAAATACTTAGAGTGTGTGTAGTGCTAATATAAAACCATCAATAGATTCTTGGTAATACTCTCAAGAAATATACATCAAAATCCTTCATCACATCTTATCATAGATCTTAGATTCATAGCCCAAAACATAGTCAAACAGTCAAAAATTCATAAACCCCAACATAGTTTACAGTGATTTTCATAATAAATAAGACCCATAAGTAAATCAAGTTTAAATCATGCAAATTAGAGTAAAAGGAAGCCTGGGTATCATAGGTGAAAGGAACCCCCCAAAAAACCCACATATCTTAGCTTTGGATGATGTTGATGAAGATTGGAGATGGAGACTTGAAGCTTGAGAGAAAATTCTTAGATCCTGATGAGTTTTGAGACTTGAGTTTAGGAGTAAAATATTTGATTAAGTGTTTGAATGAATATTGGGAAATGTTTCGAATGATATGAGGGTGAAAATGGCTATGTATAGGTATTTTCACATCTGGGCAAAAAAAAATACATTGAGACGCGTCCTTGGCGCGTTGTGCCAGGGGCGTGGAAACCTCACTAGAATTTGCATTTTTTGAAAATCGAAATTACTAATCAATTCCTCTCAAATAAGGGTTAGACCCATTCCCCACTTAATTTGACCCCCTGAATAAGAATATGAAATCAAATTTTTGATATCACACATAAATTTTGAGATATATGAAAATTATGATTCTGGGCACTTTCAAGGCACATTTTCGGGCACTGTTTGGGGTCGTTACATCAACACATATATATCACCATTTCATCATCATAATGTCATTTAATTCATATGACAAACATTAGTCCTTCAATAACTCAGGATACATTAACCGAACATTTTATCAAACACTTGGTGAGTGTATAATGCTAGTGTAAAACCATGCAATTCAATAGTGAAATCATGAAACAAAACTTAATGTAAAACCACCCACTAAGACTTGGTAATAACATTATGAAACATAAATCAAAACCCTTTATCAAATCTTAAGATAGATCAAAGATTCATAATTCAAAACATGCATAAACAGTCACACTTTTACAAAACCCTCGATATAGTTTATACTCAAAATTACTAATAAGATATACCCATAGATAAACCATCTTGAAAATATGCAATTATGTAAAAAAGGGAAGGTTGGGCACCATGGGTAAAAGGATCCAATGATTGAAACCCACATACCTTGACTTTTGAGAATTTTTGACGAAGATTGGAAATGGAGATTGAAGCTTGAGTAAAATCCTTAAGATCAGGAATGAGTTTTGGTACTTGAATTTTGAGTGAAATATTTGTCTAAGTGTTTGAGAGAGTATTGGGGAATGTGTTATATGATATGAAGGTGAGATATGATTAAGTATAGATATTTTTATGCATAGGAAGACTTAGGTCCAAGACCCTAAAGTCTTCGAACAAAACTGAAAGCTGGCAACAAAATACACTGCTCCGCGATAGGTTCGCGTTGCAGAGTAGTCGCGGACTGCTACTGGAATTGCAAAATTGGTGAAATTCATTTTCTGCTATGGTTCCTCTAAAATTCGAGTTATACCCATTTTTTACTCAATTTTTCCCTCTGAACAAGAATACGGGATGGATTTTAGATATCATGCAAGGATTTTGAGATATATGGGAATTACAAATTCGGGCACTTCTGAGGCATATTTTTGGGGTCATTTCACTAGAGTAATTTGTAGCCTCATCAAGAAAGTACTCTGCAGCCCTTGTTTGTGTGTTCTATACATTTTATGCTGCTATCATCATCCATGCGTCCCCTATACATCTTGGTAGAACCCGGGTGAGTAGCGTAGGAAGAATTACAAGCCTCATCAAGAATCTTCTCTCTCAAGTCATAAACAGAAGGCACACACAACCTACTTTGGTACGTAAGGGCACCATCTCCCCCTTGGGAGAAAACCTCTACCTTGCCTTCTCTCACCAAGGCCTTTAATGCTAACAAGGAGGTATCAAGATCTTCATTTGCTTTTACCTGATCAACCAAGGAAGATTTTGGTCCATCAACAACCATAATACCACCATAACCAACCTCTTCTAGTCTAACCTGCAATCTAGCCAACCGATGAACCTCCCTAGCCACCTCTTTGCCCCCACCATCAACATCAGCTTGTCTGCCCATAGACACCCTACTCAAAGCATCTGCCACTAGATTAGTCTTACCAGAATGATACTGCACACTTATATCATAATCCTTAAGAAGTTCTAACCACCTTCTTTGTCCCAAGTTAAGATACTTTTAAGTGAACTCATATTGGAGACTCTTATGAGCGGTGAACACATCAATATACACCCCATACAAATAATGCCACAAAATTTTCATAGCAAAAATCATGACGGCTAATTCGAGATCATGAGTAGGATAACTCTTTTCATGGGCTTTGAGTTGTATAGAAGCATAGACTATCACCTTACCATTTTGCATCAACACACAATCCAAAGCAACTCTAGAAGCATCATAATACACTACAGATCCTTCTAGCCCTTCTGGTAGTGACAATATAGGAGCAGACACAAGCTAATATTTCAATGTTTTAAAAATCTTTTCACACTCATCGGTCCACACAAATTTGGCTTTCTTTTGAGTCAACTTGCTCATGGGAGAAGCAATAGAAGAGAACCCATTCACAAACATCCAGTAATAACCTACTAAGCGCAAGAAACTCCTAATATCTGACAGGGTCAATGGTCTAGGCCAATTTCTAATCACATCCGTCTTTTTAGGATCCACCTTAATACCATCCCCCGACACCATATGACCTAGAAATGCAACCTCTTTCAACCAAAATTCACACTTTTATACTTAGCATACAACTTCTCTTCCCTCAATCTTTGTAGCACCACCCTCAAATGACCCATATGCTCCTCCTAACTATGCGAATAGATCAAAATATCATCAATGAAGACTACAACAAATGAATAAAGATAAGGTTGAAGACCCTATTCATAAGATCCTTGAAGATGGCTGGTGCATTGGTCAACCCAAAGGACATAAACACAAATTCATAGTGCCCATGCCTAGTCCAGAAGGCCGTCTTGGGAATGTCACACTCCTTCACCTTCACTTGATAATACTCAGACTGAAGATCAATCTTAGAGAAGTGACTAGCCAGTTGAAGTTGGTCAAACAGATCATCAATCCTTAGTAGAGGATACTTATACTTGATGGTAACCCTATTGAGTTGCTGGTGGTCAATACACATTCTAAGGGACCCATCTTGCTTCTTCAGAAACAACATCAGTGCACCTCAAGGTGATTGGCTAGGCCCAAAAAAATCATTCTCCAGCAAGTCCCTCAACTGCTCCTTCAACTCCTTTAACTCCGCCAGCGCCATACAATAAGGGGAAATAGAAATGGGTTGAGTATCGGGAAGTAGATCTATGCCATAGTCTATTTCCCTTTTAGGAGGAACACAGGGAAAGTCACTTGGAAAGACATTAAGGAACTCATTTACAACCAGAACTGACTCTATAGGACGGACTTTGGACTCAACCTCCCTAATCCTCACAAGATGGTAGTGACACCTTTTAGAAATCAACTTATGAGCTTTAATGCAAGAGATGAACCTACCCTTGACCACCACATCATGACTCTCCCACTCTAGACTAGGTCCATTTGAGAATTGGAATTTAACTTTATGGGTTCTACAATCAATAGAGGCATAATATGCATGCATCTAATCCATCCCAAGAATAATGTCAAAATCTAACATGTCCAACTCAACAAAGTCACATGACTACAATTTATGAAAAATACAAACGAGGTAATTTTTATAGACTCTACTAGCAACGATAGATGCACAACAGGAGTAGACACCTCATATGGCTGACACAAAAATTTGGGTTCAACATGAAACGTTTTGGCAACAAAGGGGGTAACAAAAGAAAGAGTGGCACCCATATCAATCAATGCATACACATCAAAATCAAAGACTTTTAACATACCGGTGATGACATCAAAAATCTCTTCAACCCCTTGCCTCCCTTGGAGTGCATAGAAATGATTGTGCCTTCGGGCACCACCTTGTTGACCACTCTTCCCCTAAGTAACCGCATTAGCACCCCGACCTTGAGGACGAACATCCTTACACTTGTTTTGGTTATGAGGGCAATCCATTATCTTATTCCCCATTTCTCCACAACTATAACAAGCACTGGTATACCTCAAGCATGGGCCACGATGACCTTTACCACATTTTGGACACATAACATTAGGGCCCACACCACTATCACCTTGGGCCCTTGGGATTTTAATAGCAAGCCTTTCACCAGTAGCATTAGGGGATCCTTGGCCTTGATGAAACTGGCCACCTTTTGGACTTTGGAACCTTCCCATAAAACAGGCCCTCTTGGCCTCATTTCCCCTTCTCTTCCTCAATTTCTCCCCCTCTATTTTTTTAGCATAAGTCACTTAACGAGATAAATCCATGTCACTAATCAACATAGTAGACTAGCATTCCTCACTCATCAAATTGGATACACCCATCATGAACTTGTTCATTCTAGACCTCGAGTCGGCAACCAAGTATGGGTCATACTTTGAGATTTGGTTGAACTTGAGGGCATACTCCCTCACACTCATAAATCCTTACTTCAAATTCATGAACTCTACCAGTTTGCCTCCCTAAGCTCAAGACGGAAAAACCATTTGAGGAAAACTGCCTTAAAACTCTTCCTATAGAACCACATTGTCGTTCCTCTTTTCCTCCTTCCATTGAGTATACCTTATTTGGGCTACCCCCTTAAGTTGGTAAGCCACCAACTCCGCCTTTCCTCCGACGTCACACGCATGATAGCCAACACTTTGTAAACTAAATCAATAAATTCTTGAGGGTCCTCATCCACCTTAGACCCATTGAACTCCGGTGGATTCATCCTCATAAAGTCCCTTACTCAAGATGCTAGAGTAGGAGCATGAGGGGCTTACGCCCCTTGGTTAGCTTGATTAGCCACAAATTGAGAAAGTAAACGGAGCTCACCATGAGCCAGTTGTTACTTAGGTGTTGGGGATCTTCTTCCTCTTATGTTAGGCATGATCTAGCATATCAAAGAACAATTGTTAGGGGAAAAGCCTTACTTTAATTTTCATTGCACAACATAGAGTGATAAGAAGGGAAATATTTCGTAAAACGTCTCATAGCGTCTTACACATAGCTGTGGTGTAAAATACAACCATGAATAAGATTCTAATCGACAAAATATGTTGGATGCTGAGGACCATTATAAATCTAGTGCTTTGGTACCAAGTTTGTCATGACCCAAGCCTAGGGCCTAGACGTGACACGATAAATGGGGAACACGAAGGGACCCTAAACATGCCTCTTTATATATTATTACACATCCTTGGTCACGGAAGCATTAAAATCAATAACAACAGTAGTAAAAAAGGCAATATAGGACTAAGAGATGTCATTCATATGATAGAAACGTAGCAAGCTCAATAGAGTATAACATTAATACATCATAAGGTTCCAACAATACCTCTACTACATATATAAGAGCGGGTGACCAAGACAAGCAACCAGCCTCATACGCCAAAGAAAAGAGTCTTTATATATAGCGTAGGATCAAAGTAATTGTCCTTGGAATAAAGGACCCACCAACTAGCTTTGGGAGAATCGTACTAGCCATGAGGAGGAGGATGATCAATTGGTGTCCTAGTTCCTACATGGTAACATCATGTAAGCATAGAATGTGTGTTAGTACAAATGCAACAAGAGATAGGCACATGGAAAATTGCAATATCATAAGCAAGAGATAGCATATTAGCAATATGACGTGAATGGATGATATTTGAAGTAAAACATGCTTATATATAACTTATTACACGTGAAGAAGGTGACCATCATACATAACCAAGGCGTACTACCTCCTTGGTGAGATAATTGAGGTATATACCCCCTAATATGGTAGCACTGGCCTACCACACCTTGAGCTAGGCGAATGAGGTATATACCCCTCAATATGGTAGCACAATTCCACCACCCCCGAGTCAGGCGAATGAGGTATATACCCCCAATATGGTAGTTCGGGCCTACTACCCCCCAACTAGGCAATTGGTCAACTTTTATCACAATAGATACTTTTCATGAAATCATTATATAAATGCCTTCGTTTCATCATCATTAAGTCACTTAAGTCATAGATCATGCAGTGGATCATCAATAGTTCAAGAATCTATAACCGGACATTTTATCAAACACGTGGTGGGTGTGTAATACTAATATAAGATCATGCAATTCAAAAGTGAAATCATGAAAGAAAATCCAATGTAAGACCACCCACCAACACTTAGTAATACCTTCATGTAATATACATCAAAATCCTTCATCAAATAAAATAGTAGTCCATAGATTCATTACTCAAAACATACTCAAACAATCACAAGTTTATGAAACCCCAATATAGTTCATAATCTAATTCATAAAAATTAATATCCATAAGTAAAACATCTTGAAATCGTGCAATTTAGGTAAAAAAAGAACCTTGGGCACCCTGGGTGAGAGAACCAATGGTTGAAACCCATATAACTTAACTTTGGAGAATTACTTAATGAAGATTGGAAATGGAGACTTGAAGCTTGTGTGAAATCCTTAAGATCTAGTTGAGTTTTGGAACTTGAAATTTGGGGTGAAATATTTGTCTATGTATTTGAGAGAGTAGTGGAGAAATGAGTTTTTGGACTTGAAATTTGGGGTGAAATATTTGTCTAAGTATTTGAGAGAGTATTGGGGAATATCTTATATGATATGAAGGTGAAATATGACTAAGTATAGGTATTTTTACGCATGGGAAGACTTAGACCTAAGACCCAAAAGCCTTGGACAAAACTGGAAAAACTGGCAACAACATAACATAGGTTTATGTCTGGTCCGCAATGCAGACCCATCACGGAGGACATCTTTACACAGATTCGCGACGGCTGCACGTCGCGGTACCATCGTCTATAGATTCTAGAGATTAAATTTTTGGAAAATTGAAATTTTGATTTGTTTGCTCCAAAATCATAGTTAGATGCATTTCTCGCTCAATTTTGCTCCCCGATCAAGAATATGAAGTCAAATTTTTGATATCAGGCATGAATTTTAAGATATATAGAAATTACAATTCTAGTCACTTTCGAGACATATTTTTGGGCACTTTTTGGGGTCGTTTCAATTTGTTTGATAATTGTCTTATATATGCACTAATAAGTTTGGCTGGGTATCTGTTAGTTATTGAGATATGATTTATGCCATAAGGTTGTGGTCATTGTGCTGCTATATTGCCTATGTAGATTTAGTATGTCGCTTGAGGACAAGCAATAATTATATGTTGAGGGTGTTGATGTGCTGCCAAAATATGACACTTTTGATGCTTGAAACTTAGAATTCTATGTGTTCTCAAAGAAATGTTAGTAGGCTTGATGTATGTTGTCCTGACTTTTAGGATTTCAGAAATCAGGATGATTTTTGGCCAAGTTATGCAGAATGCAGAATTTTGATGATGTACAAGGCTTTCAACTAGTCGTGACGCATTTCACGAGCCATAGATGGGTTTCATAGGTCAAATCTAGTGAAAGGCTGATTTTAACATATTGAAGTTATGTGTTATTAGACGAGCCATAAACTAATAGACGACCCGTAAACCAATGGACGACCCGTATACCTGTTTGTATGCTGAAGATCCGAGAATATGTTTAAGTGTGCGGAATTGTTACCAGATGAAGACTCCTACGGATTGTAAGTTACATGACGGGTCGTAAACCTGTTCCTGTCTTAAGGATCATAGTTTTGATGATTTGCTAAAGAGTAAACAGATGAAACTACTTATGGGTTGTATGTCAGTAGACGATCCGTATGAGGAATTCATATGTGGAAGTCAGATTTTGTGCAATGCAGTCTACAAAGGCCAGTCACAGGTCGTGATTTAATCTATGGCCCATAACTAGGTTCATTTGATTTCCCAATTTCAGTTTTCTTATTTCATTCAAGATTTGGTTTCACTTATTATAAATAGGTCTTTTAAGACGGGGAGAGTAGTTAGAACATCAAGAATCAATTACTTGTGATTATTACTTCATTCTTGGAGATTACTTGTGACTTTACATTCAAAATATTATATCATGATTTCTTATGAAGATTTCAGATTTTGTGTTCTTCAATTTATCATATAAGTTTTTAATTATGCTATTCTATAACATGATTTCTTCATCTACAACGAACATGAGTAGCTAAATCCACAACAAGAGTTGTGAGAACTATAAAGAACTAACAAGATAAAAATTGGATAATTGTAATCCTTGTAAAGTATGCATGTATTTATTAATTATCTCTTCGATTGAATGCTTTTTAATGGTGACCAACACTAGAACTTGCCTAATTCTTACTTACTAGATCAAAAGGGTATTAAAAGGGATAAATGGATAATTAACATGACTTGATGTGATTACTCTTGTCTAATCAACTTGAACGGATCAAGGGATGGTTGTACTGGGACAAGGCAAGGGTTAGTAATGCAACACCGTGGGGATTGGTCAATCATGTGGTGAAATTACCTTAACGCCTGGATCAAAGGTTTAGGGGAACATAACTTACCACTTCTGCATTCTACAGACTAGAAAAGGATATGATTATGTAGTTATATGAGTTAGGAATTCATAGGGAACATAATACCCTAGTTACTTTTCTTACTAATTTCACAACATTATCACTTGATCATTTGATTATAGTTTAGGTTTACTTATTACACTTTACAACCCCCTCCCCTTTCAGGAAATAAGTCGATTAATTCATTCTAATTGCTTATAATTATTCCAAGTCTAGAGCTTATTCCTCGTGGAATGGACACTAACCATTATTAGGTTCTATATTTTGACAATGGTTGCTTATACCTTGATTTAGAGGTTTAGTTTGGACGTGATAAGATGCTAAGCATTATGGAATCTTGCCACTCTTCTCTGTTGGGGGGTATCATAGTGGTGCAAGAACAACCAAGAAGATTCTATGGTGTGGGTATTACTGGCCCACCATCTATAAAGATGCATATGATTTGGCACAAAGCATTGATTAATACCAAAGATAGGGTAATATCTCTAGGCACCAAGAATTGCCCATAAACATAATTCTTGGAGTGGAATTGCTCGATGTTTGGGGAGTAGATTTCATGGGTTCATTTGTGAACTCATATTGCATGAAGTACATTCTGATGGAGGTTGATTACATCTCCAAGTGGGTTGCAGCTATTTCCTTACTTGACAATGAGAGTAAAAGCATGGAGAATTTTCTAAGATGTAAAATGTTCTCAAGATTTTGGATGCCCAAAACTATCATCAGTTATGGGGATTCCCACTTTTGCAACAAGAGTTTTCGATATGTGCTGGCCTAGTTTGGCATAGGGCCAAAAAGGTGGCAATGCCATATCACCCATAAACCAGTGGGCATGTTGAGGTTTCTAATAGAGAGATCAAGGAGATATTGGCTAAAACAGTTAATGCCTCCAGAACTAATTGGGTTCGAAAACTAGATAGTACACTATGGGCTTATTAGAAGGCTTACAAGATGCCCACTGATATGTATCCATATTAGTTGGTCTTTAGTAAATCCTGCCATTTTCCCGTGGAGCTGGAACATAAGGCACTATGTGCTTTGAAGAAGTTGAGCTTGAGTTGGAGTTGTGCTGCTAACCAGAGACTTGACCAACTTAACGAGTTGGATAAGTTTCTTCTTCGTGCACATTAGGGTCTTTTCGAGGATCTGATGAAGTTTTAGCATGATAAGCATATTGTATAATGGAGTTTTAGTGTTGATGATAAATTATTACGTACACTTCTAGACTAAGGCTCCTTCCGAGCAAACTAAAATCCATATAGTTTAGGCCATTTAGTGTAACTCATGTGGTTTCGCATGGTGCAATTGAGCTTCAACATTAAGATGAGAGAAGCTTCAAGGTGAATAGCCAATGGGTAAACTATGCATGGGGATAACAGAGGAGATCAAAATAGTTGTGGAGGTCCTTCTTGACAAAGTTTGAGTAGTCAAGCTTTCTGCATCGTGCCACGATATTAAATCAGGTGCTTCCTAGGTGGCAATCCAGGACTTGTATTTGTAGTCCTATTTATTTTAGCTTGTTTTCAATTTGTTTTTGTGATTCTAGGTTAAATACACATGGAAGGTGCTTGAGAGACATATTCAGGAAGGTTGGTGAGAGTATAGTTTAAAGCTATGAAATTGCATAACGGCCCCCCACGAGGAGAAACTCCAAAAGCCGTGGTGGGCACCACGGACTGTGGAGGTCCCTCATGCAAGCACCTAGCCATATAATGATGTTCGTGGACCACTTCATGGACCGTGAAACACTATACGAACCGTGAAGGGTCTTGTGGTCAGGTAAGTATTTTTTTCAGCAAAATTTCCAAGTGAGCTTATACGGAGACTTCTATAGATTTTAGTGCAGACCATGACTCATGAAGCCCTTCCAGAGGTGGGCAATTCAGACCTGATCGGTTTGACCCAGATCAAAAACTAACCTTTTATTTCATTCAAAACCCCTATCCATTTGTTTTCCTAATGTTTCCTCTAGAACTCAAATTCTTGCACCCCGACATGCCTTAATCTCAAAATCAAGTCCCTACACACTTATTTTCAAGGATTGTTTTCCAAGATTCTAGTGTCTGTGGATATCATCAATAAAAGTATCTATTGAAGTGAGCTGTTCTTAATCTTTTCTATTTTGGTGTTCTTTATTGTGATTGTAGGAGGCTAGAGGCTTCAACCGGTTGTAATCGAACCTTAGCATGATGATTCTTTGTGTGTGCACATGAATGTATTTATTTTTTAACTTCATTGATTGATTTTATTGAGTTGTAGTGCCTTTAGTGATCGAAGGCTATGTGTATTTATCTTTGATATAAATGTATTGGTACTGCCTAGTGACGTAATGGTGTTGTGGTACATATCACAACCTAGTGTAATCCTACACACTTATTTTCAAGGATTGTTTTCCAAGGTTGGTACATATCACAACCTGTGAAACGGTCCCATGTAGGGACCCCTTGGCCCGTGTTGGATTCCCTCTTGGATTTGACTGTATATGTACTCCTATACCATAATTTGGTGCAATTTCCCTATGATTGACTGGGTGACGCCGCTCTTAAGGGCCATCATCACTTTTTGGCACAGAGAAGTCTGAATATCCATTAGTGAATTATGTTTTTGGTGTGTAAACTAACATCTTTTTCTCATTGTGGTGTGCTCGAACTATGGCTCTCCACAGAAAAACTGCACCCGCTAGAGACGAGCCCCAATTTTGACTTTGCAACGAATCTAGCCGTAAAAAAGGAGTGTCTCGGGTGATGAATCCTCGGAGGGTTTCTAAAGTACAATATCACTGGGCTGTCTCGCCACACCCACACTACATGACCACAGCCCAAGAAACAATGAGGGTAGTGCTCTCCCAATCTGAGGAGGAGGACGAATGTAAGGGCCATGAGGCTACCTCAGTGGAGACTACTATAGTCCAGAGGCATGAGAATATACCCAAACAACAGGAGGGTAGGGATAGGGATGAAAGTGATGATAGTGATGTCCATTTTGTGGCATCACACATGAATGACTCCTACACAAGAAAGTTGTTGGTAGAATTTCTCAAGAACAAGTGGTTTTTTCTAGGTGGCAAAAGGATCTACCAAAAAGGGTTCACTAGAAGGTCCACTGGGTTACAAAATAGGGTAGTGGTGCCTGAGGTACAGTTCTCTATGAACATCTTGGCCGTAGTACCTGTCATAACCCAAGCCTAGGGACTAGGAGACACATGGCATATGGGAACCTGAAAGTTCCCAAACATGCCTCAAAGCATCCATACACACATCATCGATTTGGAAGCGTAGTCCAAACATTATTATGTGATACTAAGGTATATGGGGTATATGACTAAAGGTATGGGACAAGGGATATGGAACTCATTGTCACATAATTTTAAGACATAAGTTTAAGGGATGAGAATTTGGGACTCAAGTTGTAGGGATAGTGAACATGGGACTTGCCATCACATATTCAACATCAACAAGCAAATTTTAAGGGGCGGGATAATATTACTCACTCTATTAGAATAGGGACTTAGGAATTTCATCATATTATCATCACATAATAACATCAAAATAACATAAGGCATAAGCTTTGCCTCCATAACCATCAACATAGTAAGCTCATCCATAGAGGTTACATGATGTCCAACAATGCCTCTAAATCATAGATACAATGGGGGCCAAGATATGTCCCGTGCTCACCCTCAAAATAAAGGATATAAGATTTCCATAATATAAAATAGGTAGATAGAAGATGAGTCTTGTCCTTGGAATAAAGGACTCACCACAAGAAAATTTTCACAAGTCCAATCTAGCCATGAAAAGGTGGATGAGGATGTCTTTGGTCCCTACATGGTTTAATCATACAGGCAAAAAAGTATGCATCAGTACATTTGAATGCACTAAGTATGCGGGTATGCAATGCTTATGAACATGATGACTTACAATTCAATGTTAGATGATAAGGGCAAGCGCATACACATACACACACATGTGTTATATATATAATATATAATATATATATATATATATATATATATATATATAAGTATATAGGAAAGAATGTCATAACAATATGCGTTAAATCCATGATGCATGAATGCCATAATACTTAATATAGCAGGGATGGGACCTCAACCGATATATAAGACCATGCAAGCTATTATATGAAATCCGGATGTTTACTCTACATCGGAGAAAACGTGATCTACTTGCGAAAGGTATACCATACACCTTACGAGAACGCCACCCATTTCACAGAAGCAATCTGACCTTACGGGAACACCACCCATTTCGAAAAGGATTTCACATGAATATAATCATCCATAAAGGGGTATAAATATGAACCTATGTTGGCACATAGTTATGAGAAGGAGATTTTATATAAGGACCCCTTGGGTCAAGAATCATTCTTCAATCTCATTCAGATCTAAGTCATCATCCCACAGCAATGCATATACGTATACATCCTTGAAATAGGATCATACGTCTTTTCAAACCATAACCATACATACTTGGTCTTAAGAGCAAGATAATATTTCAAATCATACATACTTGGGCTTAAAATCCAAATTATACTTCATAATCATGTTACTTAGGCTCAAAAGCCAAATCATACTTAAATCCATGATTCTATAGATAGGAATAGCTCATTGACACTTGAGTGTTATCGTGAATACTCACCCAATATTGCTTAAAGCCATATCATAGATATTATGTGATCACATGTCATATCATAACCATAATTGCCTTGAAATCATTATCATAATCATAATTGGGTCATAACCCACATCATAAATCTTATGTAAATACTTGTCCATGCATTCATATGTCATGAAGAAAGAAGAAATATTATGGGTACTTAGAATTCATAATTAAAACATCATAATAAGATAAAATCAAAATAAATCCAATAAAAAATCAACAATTGAAACATACATGAAATTATCTATGCATAAGTTCATACATTAGAGGGATATGCATTCTTTAATTCTCATGAAATCCATGTAAATAAACATAATAAGACTTAACTCATATTAAAATCATCAATTGAACTCAGCCCATAACTTAATTTCATCTAATTAAAGCTAAATTAAAAGACTCATTTGCAATTCATACTTAGAAATCACAAATTTCATGAAATAAATTTTGGGGATTCATGATTCAAAGGAAATCATGAATAAAACCACACATACCTTGAAGAAATTAAAGATGAATTCAACTTGATCTTGAAGCACCTTTGAATTACTTAACTTGAATTTTCAGAGCTGGACATCAATAGAGTTTTAGGAACCTGAATTCTAGAGTTTAGGTATTTGAATTGAAACTGAAGTGTATTGGATGAATAAGAGATCATTTACGGGTCATAGGATAGGTATAAAAGTTATATAGACATTGAAAGTGAAACAAATTACCATAGGGCTCTCAATGAAATAGAATAAAAAAATATAACTAACACGAAGGCTTCATGGACTGTGGTGGCCTTCATGAATTGTCTCAAGTTACGAGATAGTGATTTTTGGAGGAAAATTTAGTCAAGGGTCCCTCCACGGTCACCTTCACGGTCTATGTGCTCTTCATAGGCCATGAGGGTGCCCGTAATGGAACCTTTAGGTAAAACATGGTTGCAATGGTAATTTACTCCCACGAACCATTTCACAGCCATGAAAGGCTCGATGGAGGGCCACTTAGCCGTAAACTTCCCATGAAGCCAAGATAAGCCGTGAAATGGCTAAAACCCACTCCACTATCACCTCCATAGTTCGTGGACCCTTCCATGGCTCGTGGAGGTATCCTTGAAAGGGCACCTTAGTCAAAAATTATCAAAAACCATATTTTAAGTGCCATTAAGGCCTTCCAGTAGCCTGGTCCTTACATTATCTCCCTATTGGAAACATTCATCCTCGAATGAGATAGAACATAGCTTGAAAGGCTTGACATGAACCTAAAACATCTCAATATGAAGGTACAATGCATAATTAAACATTTAAATCCATTAAACTATCAACACTCATGTTAAAACATCATTTCAGTCATTTTCTTGCACATGAATGCATGTTATGTTATGAAAGAATAATAGTGAAGAAACTAGCCTTTTGAATAAGAAGAACCTAGTACCTTAGGTTTGAATAGATTGGAATAGATAGGGATACCACTTCATAATGTCCGATTCTGCTCCCTATGTAGCACTCTACATTTGTTGGTTCCTCCAAAGCACTTTAACCGAGACCACATCCTTGTTACAAAGCTTCTTCACTTGTCTATCTAAAATCCCAGCCAACACTTCTTCAAATATCAAGTTCTCTTCAACATCAACACCCTTCAAGGGCAAAATCAATCTACGATTGCCGACCAACTTCCTTAGCATCAGCACATGGAAAACCAAGTGGATAGAACTCATGTCCAAAGGGAAATCCAACCTATAGGACTCTTTGCCAATCCGTTGAACTACCTCATAAGGACCTACATATCAGGGGCTTAAATTGCCCTTCTTACCAAAATGCATTACCTCTTTCATAGGTGAAACCTTCACATATACCCAATCATCGACATAGAACTCGAGATCCCTCTTCCTAACATCTGAATAGGACTTTTTGTGACCATGTGCCATTTTCAAACTTTTCTGAATAACCTTCACATTCTCCATCCAACACCAAGTCTAGGCAAGTTGTATCTCAAACCATCTTATTGGGGATCTACAACTTCTCCTATACAAAGCTTCAATTGGTGTCATTCTGATGCTAGCATTACAACTATGGTTGTAGGCAAACTCGATAAGTGGTAGATGGTCATCCCATTTTCCCTTGAATTCTAACTCACAAGCCCAACATGTCCTACAATGTTTTAATTTCCCTCTCGGCTTGTCCATCAGTTTGAAGAAGGAAAGTGGTACTCAACTTTACCCTTGTGCCAAGCCCTTTTGCAATCTCCAAAAGTGAGAGGTAAAGTGGGTACCACAATCCAATATAATAGGCATAGCATACCATGTAATAGAACCAACTCCCAGACATATAACTTGGCATAGTCCTCAGCTTTGAAAGTGGTCTTCATTGGTAAGAAGTGAGCTGATTTGGTCATATTATTAACAATTACCCAAATTGAGTCAAATTACTTCAGGGTATGGACAAATCACAAAGTCCATATTCACATCTTCCCATTTCCAAGTAGAAATTTTAATTTCTTGAGCCAAACCACCGGACCTTTGGTGTTCCAACTTTCACTTGTTGACAATTTGGACACTCGGACACAAACTTAGCTATGCCTTTCTTCATACCATGCCAACAATACACACCCTTCATATCTCGATACATTATGGTGGATCCCAGATGTATAGAATAATGAGAATTATAAGCCTCTTTCAAAACACCTCCTAAAAACTGTCAATATCCGAAACACATAATTGATCATGCTACCAAAGCACAAATTTCCCTTAGGAGAAATATCTATGTTTTTATCGACAAGAGATTTCTTTAACTCAAACAATGACAGGTTCAAGTCTTACTTTTCCTTGGAATCAACAACCATAGAAGATTCAACCCCATTCTGACCATGAATGCCACCATCATTAGAGTCAGCTAACCTAACACCTAATCTAGCGAAACAATGCACATATTTGACCAATTCTTTCTTGGTCTCATCAACATGAACCACACTATCCATAGATAGCCTACTAAGAGCATCTATTACAACCTTCGCCTTGTCGAGAAGTTATTGAACACTCATGTCATAATCTTTAAGAAGCTCCAACTATCTTCTTTGCCTCTAATTAAGATTTCTTTGAGTGAATACTTACTGTAAGCTCTTGTAATTGATGGATACATCAACATGAGCCCAAGATAGATAATGTCACAAAAACATCAAAACAAGCATCACAGTTACGAACTCAAGATTGTGAGTTAGTTTTGCTCATGCACCTTCAATTGTCAAAAGGCATATGCTATCATCTTTCCATAGTGCATAATCACATAATCCAAACCAATTCGAGAAGCATCATAATATACCACAAACCTATCTAAGCCATCAAGTAATGACAAAATAGGAGCCTATTAAGCTGATTTTTCAATGTCTAAAAACTCTTCTCACACTCAACCGATCATATGAACTTGGCCTTCTTTTGAGTCAACTTGGTCAATGGTGAAGTAACGAATGGAAAGAACCTCAACAATTCTTTAGTAATAACTGGTCAACTCAAGAAAACTCTGAATATCTGAAGGAGTCAATGGTCTAGGACAATTCTTCATAGCTTTAGTCTTTTTTGGATCAATTTTAACACCATCACCCAATACTACATGACCAAGGAAGGATATTTCTCCCAGCCAAAACTTACATTTATTAAACTTGGAAAATAATTGCTTTTCCCTCAAATGATCTATATGCTCTTGTTCACTCTAGGAATAAAATGGAAATATCATCAATGAAGACAACCACAAAAGTATCAAGAAATGGCTTTGACACTCGATTTATGAGATCCATAAGCACTATCAAAGCGTTAGTAAACCCAAAGGACATTACCACAAACTCGAAGTGTCCATATCTAGTGTGGAAAGCCATCTTTGGAATGTCACACTTCCTTACCCTCAACTGATGATAATTGGAACGAAGGTCAATCTTTGAGAAATATGTAGCCCCTTGCAATTGGTCAAAAAAGTCATCAATCCTTGGCAATGGATATTTATTCTTGCTAGTTACCTTATTCAATTGTCGATTGGTAAATACACATCCGAAGTGATCCGTCCTTCTGTATCACAAACAACACAGGAGCACCTCAATTATACTTGTCCTAATAAAGCCCTTCTCCAACAAATCTTTCACTTGATCCTTCAACATTTTTAGTTCTGCCAGAGCCATAGGATAAGGAGGTGTGGAAATAGGTTGAATATCAGGAAGAATATCGATGCCAAACTCCACTTTCTTTTTGAGAGGAACACCAAGAAAATTAATGGAAACACATCCAAAAATTCATTAACCATGAGAACCGACTCGAGAGTAGGTAACTCACACTCTAGATTGTAACCCTCACTATATGGTAGATACACTCCTTAGAGATCATTTTCTAGGATTTGAGATAAGAGACAACTCGACCCTTAAAAGTGTAGTCACTATCCTCCCACTCAGCAATAAGCCCATTTGGAGACTGAAACTTGATTTTACGAGTTCTACAATCTATGGAGGCATATGAAGCATACAAGCAATCCATTTTGAGAATCATATCAAAATCAAGCATCTCAAGTTCTATAAATCACTTGGAAGAACTTCATGCAAGACTGAAACAGGAGAACCTCTATAGACTTTTTGGGCAACAATAGACTCACCCATGAGAGTGTAGACTAAGAATGGATTCTTCAAAATTTCATGAGTGAAGCCAAACTTAACAGCCAAGAGAAGAGTTACAAAAGACAAGTTTGCAATTGGATCAAGCATAGTATATGCATCAAAATCAAAGACTTTTAACATACCAGTCATCATATTGGGAGTGTACTCTACCTTTTGCCTATTATGAAAGATGTAGAATCTGTTGTTTTGAGGAGCTCCTCCTTGTTGAGCCTTTGGCTGACCTTGATCACCCTGAGCCACTTGGCCTTGACTCTTCTTAGGAGCATTAGGAAAATTAGCAACTTTGTGGCCTGTTTAGCCAAACCCAAAGCAAGGACTAGCATCCCTCAAACATCTACCCAGGTGGTTCATTCCACATCTTTCATGCCTAGGATAAGTTGGCCCACCTACAACTTTTGCCTTGGGGGAAGGCTCTCTTTCATTTGACAACCTCTGTATTTAAGCCTTTGCATTGTTGGAAGTGACCAATACCACCACCACTTTTGGTGTTTGTGAACTTACCATCATAATGAGCTCTCTTAGAGTTCTTCATTCTCCTCTCTTTCAGCTTCTCCCCTTTAATTTGTTCAGCACAAGTTGTGAGTTTGGAAATGCCTATCTACTAAATAAGCATAGTTATATGGCATTCTTTTATAACCAAGTTAGAGATCCCTGAAATAAATTTAAGTATACTTGCACTGTGGTTAGCCACCAGCATAGGAGGATACTTTGAGAGGTTTGTAAATTTTAGGGTATATTCCCACACACTCGTTCCACCTTATTTGATATTGATAAATTCTATCAGTTTAGCCTCTTGTTAGCCACAAGAATAGGAGGATACTTTGAGAGGTTTGTAAATTTGAGGGTATATTCCGACACACTCATTCCACCCTATCTGATATTGATAAATTCTATCAGTTTATCCTCTTTAAGTTCAAGAGGGAAGAAATGATTCAGGAAAGCAAACTTGAATTCTTCCAAACCAACCATATCATCACCCAACCTTTCACTCAACCATTATATGTACCACACTTGAACTACTCCTTTCAACTAAAAAGAAGAAAACTCTACTTTCTCTTCTAAAGACAGTTCCATAACTGTCAATACCTTAGAGATCTCATCAATGAATTCTTGTGCATCCTCATCAGCTTTGGAATCATAGAATTCTGAAGAGTCAATCTATGTGAAGTATCTCACCCTAGCAAATGGGTTGGGGACATGGCGAGGCAGAATGAATTATCTAGTCTAGTGGGTCATAACTTGAGCTAGCATGGAAAAAGTAGTCCTGAACACATCTTGAGTAACTAGATCCCCTATGGGCTCTTGAGGAACTTAGTCGTCATCACTGGGCCTATCTTGCAGAGGGGCTCTTCTTGGAGGCATCTTTTGTAAGGGCATCAATGACATTTGTTATAATTAGGAGAACTCAAGACACATTCCATAGCATGACATGAAAAATAAAGAGTTGAGACATTTCCTAAATTGTCAAATATCCTCCTACTCATAGGTATGGTGCACTTTACACCCATGATAGGACTCTCCTTCACGTGACATGTTTGACTCCGAGGATCATTTTAAAATCTTAGTGCTCTGATACCAAGCTTTTTATGACACGATCCTTGGACCTAGGAGTGACATGGAGAATAGAAATCCAAAAATCCCAAGATAAGCCTCATAACATCTATACATACATCATCATCTAGAAGAATAGTTCAAGCATTACTAAGTGATACCAAGGGATAGGGGTATATGAATCAAACTATGGGACAAGGGATATGGGACTTATGGTCACACAATTTTAGCACATAAGTCTAAGGTATGAGATTTTGGGACTCAAACTAAAAGGATAGGGAACATGGTACTTGCCATCACACATTCAACACCAACAAGTAAATTCTAAGGGGCGAGATCATATGACTCACGTTATGGGAATAAGGACTTAGGAATTTCATCATCTCATAATCACATTGTAGCATCAACATATCATTAGGCATAAGCTTAGCCACCACAAGCATCAACAAAGCTAGCTTATACATAGAGTTTACATGATGTCCAACACTGCCTCTAAATCACATAGGATAGGGGCCAAGTCATGTCTCGGGCTCACCCTCAAAATAAAGTATATAAGATAGACATAACATAAAGTAGGTAGACAGAAAATGAGACTTGTCCTTGGAATAAAGGACTCACAAAAATCAAATTCTCACAAGTCCAATCTAGCAATGAAGAGGAAGATGAGGATACTCTCCAGTTCCTACGTGGTTAGACCATGTAGGCAAAAAGTACATTGAAGTACGCCACACTTGGATGTACTAAGTATTCGGGCATGCAATGCTTATAAACATGATGACCTGCAAATCAATGTTTGATGACAAGGGTATATATATAGGAAGAAGTATATTGGGAAGAATTTCATAACAATATGCCTTAAATCCCTGATGCATGAATGTCATAATGCTTAACATCGTGGGGATGACACCTCAATCGATATAATACCATTTGAGCTATCACATGGTATCCCAATGTTTATGCTACACCAAAGAAAGAGTGATCTACTTGTCAAAGGTAGACCAAACACCTTCTTACTGGAACACCACCCATTTTCGAGAAGCAACCTCACTTTACGGGAACACCACCTATTTGAGAAAGGATTTTACATAAACATAATCATCCACAAAAGGGAATAAAAATGAACCTATGTTGGCGCATAGTTATGAGAAGGAGATATTATATAAGGACTCCCTTGGGTCGATCCTCCACCTCCAATCTCATTTGGTGCTAAGTCATCATCCCATAAAAATACATATACATATACATGCTTAAAAAGGAACATAAGTATTTTCAAATCTTCATCATGCATACTTGAGCTTAAGATCCAAATCATAATTTTTATCACACATACTTGGGCTTAAAGCCAAATCATACTTCATAATCATGAATACTCAGGCTTAAAAGCTGAATCATACTTAAATCCATGATTACATACATAGGAATAACTCATTCATACTTGAACATGATGGTGAATAATCACCCATAGTTTCTTAAAGCCATATCATAGACAATATGTGATCACATGTAGTGTCATATAACAATACTTGCATTGAAATCATAGTTATAATCATAATTAGATCATAACCCATATCATAAATCTTTTTAAAATACTTGTTTATGCATGTATATGTCATGAGGAATAAAGAAATATCAAGGGTGCTTAGAATTCATGATTAAAACATCCTAATACGATGAAATCATAATAAATCCATAGAAAAATCAACAGTTGAAACATACTTGAAATTATCCATGCATAAGTTCATAAATTTAAGGGACATACATTCTTCAATTCTCCTAAATCTATGTAAATAAACATAATAAAAATTAAATTATATTAAAATCATCAATTGAACTTAGCCCTTAACTTAATTTTATCAAATTGAAGCAAAAATAAAAGACCCATTTGCAATTCATACTTAGAAATCATAAATTTCATGAAACAAATTTTGAGGCTTCATGATCGAAAGAAAATCATGAATAAAACCACACATATCTTAAAATAGTTGGTAAGATAAAGATCAATTAGACTTGATCTTGAAGTACCTTTGAATTCCTCAACTTGAATCTGCCAAGCTTGACTTGAATAGAGTTATAGAAACTTAAATTCTAGAGTGTAGGTGTTTAAATTGAAAATGAAGTGTGTTGAATGAATGGGTGATTATTCACAGTCTCAGGATATGCATAAAAGTTATAAAAGACCTTGTAAGTGAATAAATTAACATAGGGAACTTAATGAAATGGAATAATAAAATATAACTGGACATCAACATGGAAGGCTTCATACTCTGTGGTGGCCTTTGTGAACTTGTCTCAAGCTACAAGATGGTGATTTTTGGAGGAAAATTTGACCAAGGGTCCCTCCACTGTCCTTGGTTCTATTCAAAGACTCGACCACCCTAAGGAAAACACATGGTTAACAATGGAAGGGACCCTACCAGGAGCCCTTTCATGGCCAATGGTGAGGACCACAAGCTGCGAAAGGATCCACTGAGGTATACTTGGCCTTGAACTCCCTAGGAAGCCAAGATAAGCCATGAAATGGCAAAGGCCCTCTCCCCTAACAACTCCATGGCTCGTGTACTCTTCCATGGCTCATGGAGATGTCCTTGAAAGGGTACTTGGTCAAAAATCATTGAAAACCATATTTTAAGTGTCATTAAGGCCTTTTGAGGTCCGGGTCCTTACATCTCTAGAGCTAAAAGAGTTTTTCAAGGACCATCATTTTGAGTGGATGGCCAAACCAGAAGGCTATTATAGTGTTTCACTCACCTAGGTATTCCATTTGGCCTATTTCGCCTCTTTACTCCACTCCATCACTGAGGAGGGTTCCGGATGGGCTAAGAGAAGGTTGGAAGCCAACATACCACCTCTTGAGTATATTGAGATGTGGGGCACTAGGATGGATATATCTGAGGCTACCATCACTAGATTCCTCTATGACCCAATTTTCATACCACCCTCAGCTGGACTTTATGAGGTATGCTACCACTATGTGACCGCTGAAGTGCAAATGGAAAATTTTGATCTCCGAGAAAATGTGATGAGATGGACCACCCAGTACATTACTATAGAGGGAGATGTGCCTGCATGGGTCACCGACCCGTGTATCCTAATTACAGAGGCATTCTTGACATTCTATGCCAAGTTTTGGTGACCATATGTTCGTTCTAGGCTTTGCCCAATGGGTAATGACAACACCTTTTCACTGGTGCAGGCTAATCTAGTCACCGGTATAATGGTCCAGCATGGCATATATTTTGTTTATATAATTTCCACGGAGATGTGCGACCGAGCTTTCAATGAGAAAGTGGGGATCCTTTTTCTTTGCTTATTTGCCTAGTTGTGCTACCATTCCCGAGTCTCATGTAGCAAGTTTGTTGATCACTAGATCATAGTCAAAAAGGCAATGAATCATGCCTTGATTAAAAATGTTAGCAATCCTTTATACCAGACACGCACTTCCAGGCTGATGGGGTATTATAGATTTCCTCAGGCTCTACCTCAGACCTCGATGGTGTTTGAGGGGCTTCCTCTGACTCCACCTTCAAGAACAACTTATGATCAACCAGAGGGTACAAGTAACCCTCCTGATATGGTACTAGGACCTAGTCCATATGTTATAGTTCCTTGTGAGTTTCTGTCCGAGTTGGTCACAAATTAGAGTGTCACAACCCAAACCTAGGGTCTAGATGTGACACAACGAATTGGAACACGGAAGGATCCCAAACATGTCATAAACATATATAGCACACCCTTGGTTTTATGGAAGCATAAAATAACAATAAACACATAGCACATAATTTTTAAGGGAAGCGAGGCTTTGGACTCACGCTATGGGGATGTTGCGGGGAAGAGGATAAGCATGAATCACATAGCAAATAAGTCTAAGGGGTGATTAAGTATGACTCATGCTATGGGGGCATTTTGGGGCTTCGGACTTCCATCACAACAGTAACATACAAAATGCATCGAAGGGGAAAGGGGCTAAGTAAAGTCTTTCATAGTTACATAAACATAATATGAGTCAGGCTCGACACATAAACATCCATCTCCAATAACATCTCTACTACTAGAGGGATAGGGGCCATGACATTTTCCGAGATCACCCTCAAAAGATAAAGTCCAAATGGTATGTTTTAACAATATCATGAAAGTAAAATGGATGTTGTCCTCGAAGTGTAGGACTCACCAATAGTAGTCTTCAAAGGATCCCGCTAGCCATGTGGAGGAGGAGGATGAATAGGAGATCTGGTCCTTATATGGTTAGGCCATGTAGGCAAAATGTATGTGTTAGTACTTGGAATGTACTAAGTATGCGGGGTATAATACGAAAAGGGGAATAAGGTATGATAATCAATATACATAATCGTAATCATTAGACGTAATCTCAATATGATATGCATGATAAATGCTTAAATTTAAGACGTGCATAGGAATAGTCAAACTTTCATAATATATCATATATATGTGGGAGGAGACCCTAACCGACATATAAGTCCAAGCAAGCTACTACTTGGAATCCCAATGTTCACTCTACACCGAATAAAGAAGTGGTCTACTTGCCAAGGTAAAACCAAGCATGACCCCACAAAGTAAGGAACTTATCCTAGTTAGATCCACTAGTAAAGCCATTTAGGGAAATAATATAAATCTATGGTGGCACATAGGTAAGAGACCAAGATTTTATGTAAGGTCCCCTTGGGTCGAGCCCCCACCTTAAGACTCTTTTGGTACTAGGTCTAGTCACACAAAATACTTGAAATATTCATAAGCTTAATCATAATTTGAATGACTTGTAAAAATATGATAGCATGGTATGAGTAGCTCATTCATATACTTGACCCTACACGTGGCATATATCTTGTACTAGAGGGTAAAAATAGTGCATAAACTTGACCCCTTCTAGTAGGCATCGCAATACACATGAGGGTAGAGATTTAATATGCTTGATCCCTTCCAGTGAGTTTTAGTTAGTACATGAGGGTAAAATAGTTATCATGTTTGACCCCTTGATGTAGACATTATTCACTCACAAGAGGGTAGAATGTAGTATAAGAGCTCAATATTTTACTTACAAATCATAGGATCTTTTCATGAGTTCAATACATGTTTAGGAGCCCATAACCTATCATAACATACTTGTCTTGTGATTCATGCAATAACCATTCATCCATATGGAAACCTTTTCATGTGAATTTAGTCAATCATGGTAGGGGTACATGTACATAGGATTAAAATCATGCAATTCAACATATAAGACATGAGGGAAGTAAAATCTATTCATTTATAAGTCATTCAGATCATCGCACCATCATTGTAGTAAAACACTCATTTTGGATATCATGAAATCGACTAAAGCCCATAAGTCCTTTCATAACTTTTCATAGCAGCCTAGAGGACATAACTAAATATCATAAGATCTATCACAATGTCAAACCCAAATGATATTTAAGCATAATAAAACCATTACTTGAAGAACTCAAATAGAAATTGTGTATATAATTTATAATAATAACATCATATGCAAGAGTTCATAAAATACCCATAAAAATACGTAAATTTCATGTAGTCAGAGTAAGAGAATGGTTGAACTTGTGGGAGGGAAGGTTACCACAATCAAACTCACACATCTTTGTGTGACTTTTGGTGGAGGAAATTTGATTTAAGGATGAAGGACACAAAACCATAGCTTGCCCTTCTCCTTGAGGACCTTGAGGAACTTGGGAGGGATTTGTGACTTAGAGAATTTTAGAATGAAGTGAGAATGCGAGGAATTAGGGGTGAAAGAGCTGAAAAGGAGTCCCTTAGAGGACAAAATGACACAACTTAGACATAAATTGCTAAGAAATTATAAAATTACCCCTTTTAAAAATTGGCCAGACAAGTTTATTAGACCTCATTTACAAGCCATAGACCATTTTAGGGGCAGTAGATGGGGGTTTCATGTGATAGACTCCCAGAGACCCCCTTCTCAAATTCTCTGTCTACGACCTGGTCTATGACTCGTAAAATATTTTACGAGTTGTCTGATGAGTCGTAAATAGAATCCTTGAAAGTTCTCAATTTTTCCAAGTCTGCCTTAGGTTCCACAAATGTACATATAGGCTGTACTCCATTTTATGGGTCATAAGACCTCTCATAAAATTAGCAGTTCTAGAATTCCCAAACTTATTTTCTTGCATCTCTCCCACCCCTCACAGGTAAGGCCTCACAATATCTCCCCCTTGGGAACATTCTTCGCCGAATGTGCTAAGGCAAACTCTAAGGAATGGATTAATGTACCCTATGCCAGTGCACTATTTACCACAAAAAAATGCAACAAACGCTCCATTTAAAATCTTTAAACTATGTTTCGTATAACACTTACAATGCAATCTAAAAATCACATAAACATGCATAAATATCATGAATATGTTATGCAAGGAAAGGAAATCCTAAAAGAGGGAAATTGTATTACCTCAAGATTGATTAGAATGGAAGAGATAAGGATGTCGCTTTTTCATATCAGCTTCGGCTTCCCATGTGTTCGACTTCCCATGTGGTGCTCTCAACTTGTTGATTCCTCCAAAAGACTTTGACGAATGCCACATCTTTGTTTCTAAACCTCTTCACTTGCCTATCAAGTATTTCCACCGGGAATTCCTCAAAAGGCAAGTTATCTTCTACAACACCCACAATATCTACGGGTACTATAGAACTTGGGTCACCTACAAACTTCCTCAACATTGACACATGGAAGACCAGATGAACCATACTCATATCCATAGGCAACTTTAATTCATAAGAAACTTCGCTAATTCTCCTCACTATTCTATAAGGCCCTATAAACCTTGGGCTCAACTTTCTTGTCTTGCGAAAATGGATTACATCCTTCATGGGTGAGATCTTCAAATACCCCAGATCATCAACATCAAACTCGAGATTTTTCCTTCTTGAGTCAGAATAGGACTTTTGCCTATTTTAGCCATCTTCAATCTTTCCCTTGTCAACCTTACTTTTTCCCAAGCATCCATGACCAAATCTGGTCCTAATAAGGCGTTTTCCCCCACACCAAACCACCTAATCAGGGACCTATATCGTCTGCCATATAGCACTTCAAAGAGAGCGATCTCAATGCTAGAGTGATAATTATTATTGCAAGCAAACTCAATAAGTGGTAGATGTTCATCCCAACTACGCTTGAACTCCAAAACACAAGCCCTAAGCATATTCTTAAGATTTTGAATTGTCCTTTTGGATTGACCGTCCATTTAGGGATGGAAAGCTGTACTAAGCTTGACTTTAGTACCAAGGCCCTTTCGAAAGAATTTCCAAAAGAGAGAAGTGAATTGAGCACCATGATCCAAGATAATAGACAGAGGTACCACATGCAACTTAACCAATTCATGAATATATAGCTTGGCATTATCCTTAACACCATAAGTTGTTGTAACTGGTAGGAAGTGAGCCGATCTTATTATCCTATCAACAACAACCCAAATAGAATCATAGTTTTTTATAGTCTTAGGTAGACCAATCACGAAATTCATATTGATCTCTTCCCATTTCCAAGTAGGAATTTCTTTGTCTTGGGCTAGGCCACCCGGCCTTGACTTGTTGGCAGTTGTGACAACCAGCTACAAACTTGGCAATATCCCTCTTCATGATACCCCACTAATACACCTCCCTCAAATTCCTATACATCTTTGTAGAATCTGGATGAATAGAGTAGAATAAATTATGTGCCTCTTGCAAAATCAAATTTCTTAACCCGTCAACATTAGGCACACATAACCTACCTATACATCTAAGGACACCATCTTCCCTTTGGGAGAAAACCTCCACTTTACCATCCTTTACCGAAGGTTTTAATTCTAGCATGGTGGGGTCAAGGTTTTCTTTGGACTTGACCTCTTCAATCAAAGAAGACTTGGAACCATCAATAAACTACCATACTTCCATTTTTAACCTCATTCAGCGTAACTCCTAACCTCGCTAACCTGTGAACTTCTCTAGCCAACATCTTGTTGCCATCATTAAAATGAGATACACTTTCCATGGACACCCTACTTAGAGTATCAGCCACGACATTAACTTTTCTAGGGTGATAGTGCACACTTATGTCATAATCCTTAAGGAGTTCCAACTACCTTCTTTGCCTCAAATTAGGATCCTTTTGAGTGAAAATATATTGGAGACTCTTATTGTCAGTGAATATGTCTATAAGAATCCTGTACAAATAGTGATGCCATATTTTTAAAGTAAACACTACGGCCACTGACTCGAGATCATGGGTGGGATAATTATGCTCATACACCTTTTCTTATCGAGAAGTATATGCTATGACTTTTCCACTTTGCATCAACACACACCTCAAACCAACCCTTGAAGTATCACAATAAACCACACACCCCTCTAACCCTTCCGATAAAGCCCAAATAGGAGTGATATATGGTCAAAATATAGCACATTTGATTCTTAAAACTTGAGATTTTGTGTGTTCTCAATGCGACTTTTATGGTTTTTATGTGTGTTTATTTTTTTCCAGGAAAAACAGGTTGGTACAATTTTGGAAAACTTGCAGGTTTTGCTGGTTTTAGGACATACAAGGCCCTCTAAGAGTTGTATCTCCATATACTAGTTGTAGAGGTTGTCCCATAGGTATTTCTAGTGCTTAAAGTGTAAGATCTGATAACTCAAAGGTCAGCCACACCAGAACCAGTTAGGAACCGTAGTACCATCTACAAGTCCTAAAAGGGATGTCCCATAGTGATTTTCAGTATTGATTGAACTTGGACCAAGAAAGTTAGCTGAAGACTACGTGAGGCTAATCTGATTCATAGAGTAGGATACAACCCGTAATGGTGTTCTATATCAGTGAAGTCCAAGATTGAAGAGGATAACCACGAAAGCCCGATTACGGCTCGCAACCCAACTTATGAGTTGTAATTGCGACTAATATTAGGCACCGACCAATTTATCTAATTAATTTATGGACTTGTTTGTAAATATTATATATAATATATTTTACAGTTTCAGCAAAGAGTTTTGTACACAGATTACAGAGATCACGAAGTTTTAGAGTATTTTCTTAGGGTTTATCTTTGGAGACAAAATTTTGGAAATTAGATTAGCTTGTGGATTTATTACATCTTTCATGCTTGTGATTCTAAGTACAAAGTGAGTTTTATTGTTATTAAATCTCTTTGGGTAAGTGTTTAGTTATGTCTTTCATATTCATTGTTTATTCATTTGCGCAAGTATGAGTAGCTAAACCCATTACTTGGGGTTGTGGAAATCACGAGAATCTAACTTAGAATAACCATATTATTTGCAGGAGCTGGGTATTTGCATGTATTAGCTATTTCTCTTCATTTTGCTTATTGTCTAATGGTGGCCAATATTAGATCCCGCGTAGTATCATGACCCTGATCCAGGTAGTGATGAATAGGAAAAAGGGAATGGTTAACGAAATTTGATGATGGCTTCTTGTCTAATAAACTGAACCCGGATAAGAAGAGGTTGACTGGGATAATGGGTAATGGTTAGTTTGGCATGCTATAGAGACCGGCCAAGTCACATAGTTAAATTTGACCTTTACCTTTAGAAGAAGGATGTAAGAACCTAAATTATTGTCTTACATGCAATGTCGTGATTAAGAGTTGTGTTATCCGAGGAGATTAAGTTAGTGATTCATGGGGAACACAATTACCCAAGTTTATCTCCAATTTGATTGTCTCTCCATTTTGTTAGTTTAGTTTGCTTTTTCTACCAATCATTTCAACCCCACCCCTTATTTTAGAGAATCAAGTAGTTGATGTTTGAATTGATTGTTGGCTAACCAAGTGACAAAAGTCCTGTATTCCCTATGGGATTCGACCCTAACCTTTGTTAGGTTCTTTACTTTGACGATTGCTTTGACTTTGAAATAGAGGCATACTTGAGCTTTCATCAAGAAAAATGGCATTGTTGCCAGAGAATACAACAAGACTTTGATTTTTATTTACTAGTAGTATAATTCAAGTGTTAGTTTCTTAGTTCTCTTATATTTTACTTTTATTTTTGTTTTTTGTTTTTTAGTTTCTTTTGTAGGGTATACTTGGTGTTGTATGCCCAACAAAAGGAGTCAAGGCATTCCTTTAGCACTAATTGATTTAGACATCTAACGGGTTACAAGGAGAATGGCTCAAGCGAATGCTAATATTGCGGTTAATGAAACTATGAATCAGAATGATGATGTTGAGGATAGGGATAACAATACACTACCATTGGAGAATAGGCCACAACCTAGGGATTTCAATAAGAACGCTTATAGATGGAATCAATTGCCAAAGACGTGATAGGAGCTATAGTGTTGCCACTATTATCATTTGACAATAAGTTCATGGTGTTAAGTGGATTGCTCTAAATGCTTCAGAATCATGGTTTTTTTGTTGGTCTACCTTCCGAGGATCCTCATATCCATTTGTATAATATAGCTTTTGTGTGCAAAAGCATGATAAGGAAAGAAAATCTTTCCATGGATATTGTTGGGTTACGCATGTTCCCTTTCTTTTTGATTGCTAATGCAGTGGTATAGCTATCAGAATTACCACAAAGCTCAATCACTAGTTGGGTAGATTTACAAGAAGATTTTTTAGAAAGGCACTTCCTGAGGTCAACAACCTCATATTAAAAGATCAAATCAACATTTTGAGCAGTTGCCAGGCGATTCAACCAGTAAAATATGGGAGATATTTACAAAGTGTTTGAGAAGCATCCAAGACCAAAAAATTGTTAATGATGTGTTGGTAGAGATTTTCTATCATGCCCTCAATGAAAATAGTCAAGTTTGTGCCGATACAATAATAGGAGGCATGTTCTTGGATCAACCATTCAAAAGGATCATCGAGAGAATGCAACAAGTGGTCAAAACCAACAAAGCTTTTACAAGGAGCTCATGCAGTAAGTGTTAGTTTGGAATAAGTTAAGATCAATAAGGAGATCATGCAACCACTTGCTCAACTCTGCAAAAGTATGGATTTGGTGGTTAAGCAAAATGAAGAAAGAGCGCATGCAGTAGTCCACTAATCTCCTAGAGTGACTATATATGAACATTATTATGATGGGGATGCTTGTATTGTTATTGATCAAGTGGTGGGTTTTCGTAACAATGCCCAAGGGTTCAATGAGGACTATTGGCGTCAAGGTTTCGGAAATGAAGGTCGGACTTACAATCAAGAAGGTGCTTATAGAGATAATTGTGGTGGTTGTTTTGAAAGGAATAGGGTGCCAGAAGAGTGGGGTAGAAGAGATAGTTTTAGGAATGGTCCATATGTGCCATGCCAAAATCATGATGACAAGGCTAGTAGTTCAAGGATTGAAGCGTTGTTTGACCGATTGATGAAAAAGGCCAAAACACAGATGAGACTTTAAAGGGAATTAAATCTGTTATCTCTAGCATACATCAATAGATAGAGTCTTATTCGGTAGACATCAAGAAACTTGAGCAAAAATTCTGCCCCAAGTGTCTACTCAATTGAATCAACACAAAAAGGGTATATTGCTAAGCAATACAGTTCAAAACCCAAAGAATGATGTGCATTGTATGGAAGTCACGATTCCAGGAGGTAAGTGTACCATTGATCCTCTGATGCTGGTAGTTATGGATGATGTACATGAAGAGACAATTACGAAGAAGGTTGTAAATGAAGGAGAAGAAGGCAACAAAGATGGGGTGAGTGGTAAAATGGTTACAATGCCAGAAAAGATTAAGATCATCCTAAGACCTCCTTTTCCCTTTCACCAAAGACTCAAACAAAAGGAGGAGGACGGTAAATTCAAACAATTCCTCTCTATGTTAAAGCAATTGTCCATCAATATTCCCCGTATGCTAAGTATATGAAGGATTTGGTGATAAAGAAGTGCACGGTAAGCCAAAAACTTTCACAAAATATCCAGCACTATAGTGCCATTACCTCTAAGTCCTTGGTTTATAAAAAAGTCCTCGGTGTGTTTACCACTCCTTGTACCATCAGTGATATAGAGTTTGCAAGATCATTGTGTGATCTGGGGCAAGTATTAATTTTTATGCCTCTTGCAGTGTTTAAAAAAAGCTTATTTTAGGTTCTCCTACTCCTATAATAATGAGATTGTTAATGGCGGATGGAACAATCTAAGAAACTAGAGGGAATACTTTTTGATATATTGGTGAAAGTTGATAAATTCATATTCCCTGTGGATTTTGTAATTGTTGATTATGAAGTTAATTTTAAGGTCCCTATTATCTTGGGAAGACCCTTTCTGGCCATAGGTAGAGCCCTGGTTGATATGGATTCCGGTTAATCTAGATTTAGGGTGAATGATGAAGAAGTGGTTTTTGACATCCGCCAATCTATGAAGCATCCGGATGAACTGAGAAGTGAAGTTTGGGTTGTTGAGGAATTTTGAGTACTCATGATTGCTAAGTCGTGCCACAATATTAAATCAGGAGCTACTTGGGAGGCAACCTAAGCGTTTTCATGTTACAACTTGATTGTGAGTTTATTTCAGTTTTTAATTTTTGAGTTGATTAGTTGTTTGTGTTTTGATTGTTATTTTTGGACATTGGATTTGTTGTATTTTGGACAATTGTGTGTTTTGAGAGGAATGTGCAGGTGTTGGACAAAAATTGCAAATTTGCTAAGATTTGCATTTGAAGCAGTCTCTACGACCAGTCCTATGAGTCATATTGCATTTTACGACTCGTACTCCTGTCTCGTAGAGAGTTATAGTGAGCAAGGTCTAAAGTGCACTCCATTTATGAGCCAACTTTACGACTCGTAGTTCACACTACGAGTTGTGAATGGGGTTCTTAGAATTAAGGTATGTTTTTAAATTTCTCTAAGTGTTGAGTGGTCTAGCAGACTAGGACTTATTAGTTGTAGACCAAGCTATGGCTTGTAATTGGGGTTTTTAAGACGTGATCCCAAAAATTTTAATCGCGACCAGGTAAGGTATGAAAGAGGTCAAAATTACTTTCACACCATTTGTGCTGCCCTTATTACTAATTTTTTGCCAATTCCTTTTTCCCCTTTTATTTCTGATCACTTTCCCAGTGAATCCACCCTTTTTCTGGCAACACCTAGGGTTTTCATCAGTCACTTTCATCCCTTCTCTTTGAAGTTCATCAAAGCTTATGGTAAGCTCCTAATCTACTTCTGATCATTAATTTGTTTTGTTAGAACTTGATTGAGTTGATGAATATGATAGGCTAGATATTTAGTCATGATATTCTTGGTACATGTGATTTGTTAATGCGAAACTAGGGTATCCATATGTTGAATCAATTGTTTAGGCCTAAGTTGAATGCTATGTAGATGAATTTTGTGATTAAATGCCTATGCTTGCATGTTCTTTGCTTGATTGATTGGCCGTTAATGGATTGTACATGTGAATCGACTTCCAATCAAAAGCATGATCTTATTCAGACCATATTGGGGGTCTAGGTCTTGTGTTTGAATTGCGAGTTCTTGCATGACTTGCTTTAATGTTGGTAGGTTAATATTTACCTTTTTCGTAAAGTCCTGTGATGAGTTGACATATTTAGGTACCTTTTATTTCTTGTTTACGGGAGTTTTTTATGACTCGTAGATGGGACTACAAGTCATAATTGCCTCTCGTGGGAAGTTGCAGTGACTTAAAATACTTGTGTACTCATCATAGGAGACCATCTATGGGTTGTAGATCCCTCTACGAGCCGTAGAAAGGTCTCGTGGACTCATGCCTGTGTTAATTCTGCTCCCTGGAACTCTATACGAAGCATGTCTATGACCTGTAACCCTAGCAATGAGTCATAACTGGGTCTCATATAAGGTTCCAGTGTTCATTTTTGTTATGTACTTCTGGTTTACCATACCATGGTCTGACTTGTAGTCCCAACTACGAGTCATACCTAGTTCTTGTAACATCTATCTGCTACTGATCCAAGTTATGTTTCTTTGTTTTCTTGTGTTTCATTTGTTTATTATTTGGGGCTGATTGTGGTTTGTCTATGATAGTTTTTCAGATATTATGGTCGACAAAAGCAAACTTGCAGCAATTAAATCCTTCAGAAGGCAACTTGCCAATGAGCCTACTGATACTGATCCCTCGAATGAAAATCAGACCATGTTGAGTGGGTCAATTGAGGTTCTTAATGTTCATCCTGACCCAGAGGCTGAGGTTCCTCAAACCAAGGTTGTTGGAAGAGCTACTCAGACTTAGGTTCGAGATAATAGTCCCTACCAGTCTGATAAGGAGGGTAGTGGTGATGATTCTGAGCAGAGTATACCACAGATGACTCTTTCGGGTACGAAGTCTAGTTTAGATAAGGGATTTTAGGTTAGATGTCACGTCTTAAGCCTAGGGCCAAGACATCACCGGCGAATGGGGAACCCAAAGGAACCCCAAACAAGCTTTATAACATATTATTGCACAACCTTGGTCGTAGAAACAATATAAAACATCACAAGAAACATGAACAATGGGAAATGGGACTAAGGAAGAAAGAGAGAGTTTAATACGTAAATAACATAGATGAGTTAAAGCTCAAACCTAATACATAACTTGTCCAACAACACCTCTAAACATAGATACTTAACGGGGGCCAAGACAAAGCAACCAGGCTCACTCTCATAGTCAAAATAGCAAAAAAGAAGAAGGAATCAATACATAACATAAGAAACATAGACCAACGTCCCTGGATTAGAAGACTCACCAATAAGCTTGAGTGAAACCGTAGTAGACACATGGGTGGAGATGTTAAAGCGGGGCTCCGGTTCCTACATGGTCATATTATATAGGCATAGAATATATGTTAGTACATTGGAATGTACTAAGTATGTGGAATGCAACGCAACAAGAGAAAGACAATGTAATCAAAATGCATAACAATAGGAAATAGGCATAATATAACAATATGGCATGCATGGATTATACTTGTAGTAAAACATTCTTGAAAATATCCATTCATTCATAGCTTACTTAACCCATTAAGATAACATAATTGGCTTATCCAGTTACCATATACTAGAAGGTGATAGATATAGAATGAGTTCATAACCTAAATTATACATGTGGGTAAGGAGTACAACATAGTTCATAACCTCATAAAGAGTAACATAATCTCATAAGGAGTAGTATAACCTCATAAAGAGTAACATAACCTCATAGGGAGTAGCATATCCTCATAAAGAGTAGCATGACATGATAGGGAGTAGCATGACAGGGAGTAGCATAATCTTATAAAGAGTAACATAACCTCATAGGGAGTAGTATAACCTCATAAAGAGTAACATAACCTCATAGGGAGTAGCATAACCTCACAGGGAGTAGCATAACCTCATAGGGAGTAGCATAACCTTATAGGGAGTAGCATAACCTCATAAAGAGTAACATAACTTCATAGGGAGTAGCATAACCTCATAAAGAGTAACATAACCTCATAGGGAGTAGCATAACCTCATAAAGAGTAACATAACCTCATAAGGAGTAGCATAACCTTATAGGAAGTAGTATAACCTCATAAAGAGTAACATAACCTCATAGGGAGTAGCATAAAACTCATAACGAGTAACATAACAACATATGGAGTAGCATAACCTCATAAAGGCACCATGGGTGGAAGGACCCAATGATTCAACACCACATACCTTAGCTTTGGAGATCCCATGAAAGAGATTGGAGATGGAGACTTGAATCTTGAATGAAATCTTTGAAGAAATCCTTAAAATTGATCTTGAGTTTTGGGACTTGAATTTAGGGTGAAATATGAGTCTAAGTGTTTGAGTTAGTATTAGGAAACGTTTTGGATGATATGAGGGTGAAATAAGGTTAAGTATAAGTATTTTCAAGTGTGGGAACGCTTAGGCCCAAGACTCAAAAGTCTTGGACCGAAGTCAAGAGAAAATAGGACCAAAACAGATTGCTCACTGGAATTGGATTTTCTGCACAAACGAGCTCCACGAAAATGGGCATAACTCCTTCATCCGAACTCGAAATGAAGTGAAACCAAGTGCGTTGGAAAGCTAATTCAAAGAGTTATAATTTGATAGGTCGTGGATCACCCAGTTATTTGTGTGATAAGAGATATGACCCTTCAAAATTGATCCTCCAAAATTGCATTTTTTCGCTTTTCGAATTTTGACACGGTTGGTCTAAAATTTGAGTTAGACCCATTTCCCACTCAATTTGACCCCCTAAACAAGAATATGAAGTCAAATTTTTGAAATAACAAACGGATTTTTAGATATATGAAGATTACGATTATGGATACTTTCGAGGCACATTTTTGGGCACTTTTTGGGTCGTTTCAATATCTCCCCCTTAGGAATATTCGTCCCTGAATGTCAAAGAAATGTACATGAGAAGAATGATTATGAACAAATCAGTTCCAACAAGAATGTAACATTACATTTAAAGCACCATTTTCAAAATCTCAACATAAGGTTAAAATCATCATAAACTTGCCAATTTAAATATGAATGCATATGAATGACATGGGGACTGAAACATAAGATAAGGAATCAGAGAAAGGACTTAACATATCATCATAAGCTTGAATAGAATGAAAGAGATATGGATATTGCTTCTCCATGCCCGCACGGCTTCTCGAGACACACAAATGAATAGACGACTCTTTCAAAGGGCCTTGACGAACACTACATCCTCATCAATCGACTTCTCCACTCATCCATCAAATACCTCCACCGTGAGCTCCTTCTAAGCCAAATTATCCTCCAAATCACCCATAATCTCAAAGATTTCTATCGCACTAGAGCCAACAACATATCTCCTCAACCTAGAAACTTGAAGAACCAAACAAACCATAATCATATCCCAAGGCAAATCCCATCCATATGCAACCTTAGCAACTTATAATACACTCTAAAAGGACATCACAACCATAACTCATTTGTCAACCTTAACCAAAGCTATTCCACTTGTTGCCGCGAGCCACCATCTCCCCCTTGGGAAACAACCTCCACTCTATCATCTCTTCACCCGAAACTTCCAACTCTGATAAGGAGGAATAAAGATCCTTGCTTAAACTAGACCCTCCCCCCACCCAACTAAAGAAGATTTGGAACCACCAAGAACACTATACCACCATTCTCTACTTCACTCAACCTACTTCCAATCTAATCAACCGATGGATCCCACTAGTCTCCTTCTTGCCGCAACTATCCACACATGCTAGGCTACCTAGAGCACCGACTGGAACATTGGCCTTACTGGAGAAAAATAATGCATACTCATTTATAATCCTTAAAGAACTCTAACGACCTTTTTGCTATCCACAATGCATACCTATCATATTTAGCAAACAACATCTTATCATCCAAGACTTGAAACACTACCTCCAAATGATTCACAAGCTCTAAACAAATCAATACCTCATCACTAGAGACCACCACAAACATATCAAGGTAGGGTTTTAAGACCCTATTCAAGAAATCCACAAACACCATCGGTGAATAAGTCAACCAAACAACTCCATAAATACTAACAATACTCACTCCTAGTCTGAAAATACACTTAAGGATATCACCTACACTCATCGGCACTTGGGGACAAAAACCCATACAAAAAATCAATCTTAGAGAACTGAGTAACCCATTGTAGTTGACCAAATGAGTCGACTATCCTCAACCATCATATTACAACCTTATAGGTTCTATACTCATTGGAAGCATGCTATGCAAGTAGCCAAACCACCTCAAGACCTCCAACCTATCAAGCTAGGGTCAACCAATATTACAAGAAAAGACTCTATGAAACAAGAACATGGGGAAACCCTTATAGATCTCTTTTAGCCATTATAGATCCACGCAACCATTTGGGACACATATATGAATCCTATTAGTACAAAGGAATAACACAAGAAATAACAACTCCCGAACCTATCAAGTCACCCTACTTAAAACATCAGTCACAACATTGGCCTTACTTGGGGTCAACTAAGTCATAGGAGAAACAATAGAAGAGAAGCTACTCAAAAGCTATGATAATAGCCTGCTAAACCCAAGAAGCTCCTAGTACCCAAGGAAGTCATGGTTTAGGCTAATCTCTAATTACCTTCGTCTTACTAGGGTCCACCTTAATACCATCACCCGGCACCACACGACCTAGGAAGGCAACCTCTTACAACTAAAATTCCCATTTCTCCTATTTAGCATCCAACCTTCTTCCATAAACTTTGTAGTTCTACACTTAAATGACTCATACGCACTACGTTATTAGGGAAGCGAACCATCATATCATCACCAAAACCACCATCAACCTATTAGAGTAGGGACTAAATATCTTATTCATGAGACTTATAGGCATAGTCGGTGTACTAGTCAAACCAAAAGACACTGCCCCAAATTCAAAATATTGGAAAAGGACATTCAAGGCCTTATCTACCACCACTAACAATTCTATAAACAAAACAACTTAGGTTCAACACCTCCAATTCTCACAAGATGATAAATGCAATCCCTTAGAACCAATTGTAACTTAAGAAATGAAATGGACCTAACCCCCCTTGCTATTACTTGACCACCGCATATGACTCTACCACTCAAGGAAGGGTTCATTAGGGAATTGGGATCTAATTCTTTGGGTCCTACCATCCATGAAGACACAACATGCAAGTAACTATTTCATCCCTAGTGTGACATTAAAATCCACCATGCCAAATCCAACAAGCCATAAAGCAAGACCTAATGCAATAGACACCCGGATTAATAACTATGAACTTTCTAGCAACAATATACCTAACCAAAAGGCAAACACCAAAGGCTCACATCACAGTTCGGGACACACAAGAAGCCCACTAGCAACCAAAAGTCATAATGAAAGAAATAGTGAAACTCTGATCCATCAACATCAAAAGATTCAACTTACCTTTCTTTGCCTTCCTTTTGAAGCGGTATGATAAACTAGAAGAGCAAAGAACATTCGTTAGAGGGGCCCTATCTCACTTATAAAGCACGACATAAACCATGAAGAAGAGAAACATTTTCAAAAATGTCTCATATCCTCCTACTCATAGTTGTGGTGCACAACACAACCATGAATAATACTATAAGTGACGTGATATGTTGGACTCGGAGGACCAATCAACCTAGTGCTCTGATACCATCTTTGTCACGACCCAAGCCTAGGGCCTAGATATGACCAACAAATGGGGAACCCGAAGGAACCCCAAAATAGCCTCACAGCATATGATTATATATCTTTGGTCGCGGAAGCAATATAAAACATCATAAGAAACATGAACAAGGGGAAATGGGACTAAGGGAGAAAGAGAGAGTTTTATACTTAAATAAATAGATGAGTCAAAGCTCAAACGTAATATATAACTTGTCCAACAACACCTCTAAAAGTAGATACTTAGCGAGGGACAAGACAAAGAAACTGAGTTCAGCCTCATAGTTAAAATAGCAATAAAGAAGAAGAAATCAATAGATAACATATGAAACATACACCAATGTCCCTGGAATGGAGGACTTACCAATAAGCTTGATTGAAATCGTACTAGCCACGTGGGTGGAGATGCTTAAGCAGGTCTCCAGTTTATACATGGTCATAGCATGTAGGTTTAGTGTATGCGTTAGTATGTACTAAGTATATGGGATGCAATGCAACAAGAGATAGGAAATATAATCAAAATGCATAACAATAGGCAATAGGCATAATATAATAATATGGCATGCTTGGACAATGCTTGTAGTAAAACATGCTTGAAAATATCCATTCTTTCATTACTTACTTAACCCATTAAGATAGCATAAATAGCTTATCCAATTACCATATACTAGAGGGTGAGAGATATAACATGAGTTCATAACTCCAAATCACACACGAGGGTAAGAAGTACATCATAGTTCATAACCTGATAAAGAGTAACATAAACTCATATGGAATAGCATAACCTCATAAAGAGTAACATAACCTAATAGGGAGTAGCATAACCTCATAAGGAGTAACATAACCTCATAGGGAGTACCATAACCTCATAGGCAATAACATAATCTCATAAGGAGTAACACAACCTTATGGGGAGTAGTATAACCTCATAGGGAGTAGCATAACCTCACAAAGAGTAACATAACCTCATAGGGAGTAGCATAACCTCATAGGGAGTAACAAAACCTCACAGGGAGTAGCGCAATCTCATAAAGAGTAACATAACCGCATAGGGAGTAGTATAACCTCATAAGGAGTAGCATAACCTCATAAGGAGTAGATTGCCTTCGTATATGAGGGTAAGGTGTACAACATAGCTCATAACCCCTATATGTAGGAATTGGCCTTGCACTAAATGTTAAAGCATGTAACGTAGTTCATAACCTCTCCTAGTAGGCTTTCACTATTGACAAGTGCATAAACCTTATCTTAAGAATACAACAAGTCATCAACAATTGAGAAGAACATAACAACATGAGACCCCAATAATTTCCTTGCAATACCAAAGGTGATTTGCATGATTCAAACACATATATTCATTTCTTTCATCCTTATATACATATTTTCCCTTCTTATCATCATTTGGTCATCACATACATACATCATTTCATCATCATATAATCATCATACATCATTCAACTCATAAAACATGCATTAGACGCATGATTCTTCAAGAAACCCTAGCTGGACATTTTTCCAAACACTTGGCAAGTTTGTAATGGAGGTAGAAGACTATGCAATCTAGAAATGAAAATTATGCAAGAAAATCCATTGTAAAACCATCAATCAACACCTTACAACACCCTCAAGACATACACATCAAAACCACTCATCAAATCCAACAATAGATCTAAGATTTAGAGCTCAAAACATGCTAAAACAACTATACTATTATGAACTAAAATCACCATGTAGTAAATTTCCCAATACACAAGACCCACATGTAAAATCAACTCTAAATCATGCAATATTAGTAAAAAAGAGGCTTAGACACCATGGGTGGAAGGACCTAATGATTCAACACCACCGACCTTAGCTTTGGAGATCCCTTGAAAGAGATTGGAGGTGGAGACTTGAAGCTTGAATGAAATCTTTAAAGAAATCCTTAAGATCGGTCTTGAGTTTTGGGACTTGAATTTAGGGTAAAATATGAGTCTAGGTGTTTAAGTGAGTATTGGAAAATTCTTTGGATGATATGAGGGTGAAATAAAGCTAAGTATTTTAAAGTGTAGGAACCCTTAATCCCAAGACTTAAAAGTCTTGGACCGAAGTCAAGAGAAAATAAGACCAAAACGGACTGCTCACTGGAATTGCATTTTCTGCACAAACGAGTTCCACAAAAATGGGCATAGCTTCTTCATCCAAACTCGAAATGAGGTGAAACAAGTGCATTGAAAAGCTAATTCAAAGAGCTTTAATTTGCAAGGTCTGCGCCACCCAGTGCATTTTGTGGTAAGAGATATGCCCTTTCAAAGTTGACCCTCCAAAATTGCACTTTTATGATTTTTGAATTTTGATATCGTTTCTCTAGAATTCGAGTTATACCCATTTATCGCTTAATTTGACCCCCTAAACAAGAATGTAAAGTCGGGTATTCGAAATAACAAATAGATTTTTGATATATGGAAATTATGATTTTGGGCACTTTCGAGGCACATTTTCAGGCACTTTTTGGGGTCGTTTCATTAGAGGTGATGCTGAATCCTTAGTTTCCCCATCATCTTCTATAGCACCGGATCCTAACACTCACTAATAGAGTGTCGAGGGGATGAAGTCCATATTTGATGAGGGTCTACAGCCAAAGGGTTAAGGAAATACTGCATGGTCGATTTACGAGGAGCCTCGATTGATTGGTGCTAGATTGAGCCATGTCCCAAGATTTGAGGACACAATGACATAACATGGGCTCAAGTGTTTGACAATATGCCTCGGTTATGATGCGGGAATTCTATGCATCTTATGCATCCACAGTTCTTCATGGTCTTCCCAAGGAGAATACACCTCTCACTCAATCGAGATTGACAAAAGTATTAGTGAGAGGACAGTAGGTAGATATTTCAGAAGAGATTATCTGCAATGTATTGTTTGGTCCCATATACCAAGCCTTGAGGTGGAGAGCTAAATTTGATCATAGGTTGGGGTAGGCCAGGAATCCACTATTCATGAAGGATCCTATATAGAGGACATCACTGCTCATGGGTGGCCATCCAGATTGCTGAGTGGGGTCCAGAGTCGACTTTGGTCACCACCCATCCAAAAGCCTATTGTCAAGGCTTCCCTGCCTTTTCCCGCTACGTTTTGGTGCCAATTGTTAGATCTCACATATGGCCTACATTAGCTGATAACACACTCATGTCAGAGCGAGTGGTATTGGTGGCCAGCATCTTAGCTGGGTACGATATTTATTGGGCCCGAATGATAGCAGAGCAGATTCATGAGTTAGCGTTCAAGAGGTCTACTTCTATTCTATTTTTGATCTTGATCTACTGATTCTGCATCGCATCCAAAGTACAGATATTGCATCATTATGACCATTTGATATCAGCCCTATACACTATAGCTCCCAGCCTGATTAAGGCTGATGAGAACCCCGAGGCTCTTTAGAGGAAAGAACCTCCTCCTATACCTGATACATTTGCTCCGGAGCCACCACGGGAGGTTTCAATGGCTGCCCCCACTATCACTCCAGCTACTATGACTGATGAGAGACCCAACAGCCGGAGGTAGTCAATATTAAGCAGGATTCCACATTAGCTGCTTCTGCACCACAGGCTTTTACATCATAGGTTTCCACATCGGGCATGGTTTACGTGTCCGCTATAGCTTTTCAGGCCATGGTGTAAAGGTTATCATGGATCGAGGCTTAGTTGTCTCGGCTCATACAATAGCTTAGGCCATGGGTTCAACAGACATTACGAAATCAGAGGCTCAATGCAAGGCATTAACCATTTCCACAGTCGAGGAGCGTATTGCTACGGTGGATGCCCGTATTGACACCTTTGAGGGTCGAGTGCAAAAGAGACTAGTTTATGCCCGGCCATTAGACTTGTTAGACAATATGAGGAGATGTCAAAGCTTAATGCTGACTTGACTTATTCATTAGCGGCTCTAGTTACAGCTCCCATGGATATATCTTCGGAGCCGTTATTTGATCTTTTCGCTTCATAGGATCACACATGGCCTTCCCACAGGAAAAGACCTCTTATTAAGGATGATGACACTAAGGAGAGGCATGTACATTAGAAGACTTCTGTAGTTGATGATGAAGAGGCAGGGGATGAGCCTGAGTGAGTCTTAAGGATGTCGAGAGAAGCGGAAGAGCAGAAACAAGCTTGGGAGAAGGATAGATTAGCTTATCCAGTGCGGCTGCTGCGCAAACTACCCCGCAGGAAGGAGATGATTAGAGGTAGCCCAAGTCTGGCGCTTAGGCACCAAGATATGTTTGTTTTTTTCACCCTCTGTATTTATTTTGATTTAGCCATTGTACATTGAGGACAACATATGTTTCTTTTGATGGGGTGTGGGTAGATATGCACTAGGGTGAAGTCTGAGTAGCTTTTAGTCTATAACTACCCCAAATTTTGATCTTGAGGTTTTCTTGCCTGTGTTCTTTTTCCTTATGAATACTTAATTTTTGTTGAACTGACATATTTAGGATGTCTTAGATGATATTTGTAGTATATAGTTATTGAACCTATTCCATGCATTTTGTTTTTGATGTTTTATGAAATATTTTGAAAATTGGTTCCCATCAAAAGTTTTGAGTAGTTATTATATTACAACCATGCATTTTGGAATGATTTGGCAATATTTGTTTTGATTAGGTGAGGTAACTTTATACATGAAGCACGATCTGTGAGCTTTTGTTGGCTATGTATGCAATACTATGTGTGTGAGCTAATTTTATTCTGTTCTTGCATTGTGTGCTAATTCAGAACATGCCCTATTACTCTAAGTTGGACTAGATATTATATGTGCTATGAAGGGATCTTAGGCCCTTATTCTTTGAAATTCGTCTACTTTTCCCTAAAATAACCGACCAAATGAGAAATTTATCCCTTGTTCCAAGTATTTGAGCCTTACATGTACCATTTATTTCTTAATACCTAATTAGCCTTGCCTTATTTAGTGAAATACCTTAAGATTGACCCTAAACTATCCTTGAGCATTGTGAACCATAATTTAGGTAAAAGCCTAAGTTAAGAGTGACTACCAAAAGTGACCCTGGTTTGGGAAATAGATATTGTGCACTTCGATATAGGCTAAAAGCCTAAGTTAAGGGTAGCCAGTATAGGGGTAAAATAGAAAAAAATGAGGTGGTGGCAATAGCAAGAAAAAGAGGAAAATCATGTACCAGCTAACGAAATAAACAAATGTCTTAGATTAAGTTGAACAAGAAAATGATGTGTGAAAATAAGAAGAAAATACCCAAAAAAAACTTAAATATGAATAGGAAAGGGAGAATAAGGTGGAAAAAATTTATTGTCAAGGTGAAAGTGTCAAAAAGAATGGTTCAAGGTTGGCCTTTAGTCACTAATTGTCCAAATAGCCATACTAAAGCCCCATGAGACTACGTTATAAGCTTATAAAGTCCTAAAGTGATCCTAGCCCAATTAGTCAAAAGTTCATGTCATGAGTATATGGGCAAGCTTATGGTATTGGTCTTTATGCATGAATGTCATTTCTTAGAGTGAGTGTGCTTGCACAGTCCCATAGTTAAATTCTAGAACCTTCATTGAGTGTTTAAAAAGGGACTTCTTTCTTGTGAGGACATTTGAATTGCATTGTCAACATTTTACTTATTCAATGATTGTGGATTGTTGATAACCCTTTACTTGCCATAGCTGTGTTGTCAGATACATCACTATGATTTAGTTGTTTAATAGCGACATGATCATATTTTGAAAAAGCTTATATAGGTGCCTGAGTTGGATTTGAGTATGGAAAACGCCATGGGGTTGCTTGCTTTGTGTTGCTTTATTATCTATATAGATTGAGTCGTCGCTTGAGGAAAAGCAACAATGCTAAGTTGAGGGTGTTGAGTGCTGTCAAAATACAACACATTTGATGCCTAAAACCTACGGTTTTGTGTGTTCTCAATGTGACTTTTATAGTTTTTATGTGTTTTTGTGGTTTTTTTAGCAGGAAAAGAAGGTTGGAACAATTTTAGGGAAAGTTGCAGATTTTGCTGGTTTTTAGTACATACAAGACCCTATTTGAGTCGTAGCTCCATCTACGAGTCGTACAGGTGGTCCAGTAGGATTTTCAGTACTTAAAGTGCAAGATCTAACTCGAGCGTCAGCCATAGGAGACCCTGTTACGACCCATAGCAGCCTCTACAATTTGTAAAGGGATGTCCAGTAGTGATTTCTAATGTAGATTGAACTTGGACCAAGAAAGCAAGCTGAAGACTACAAGAGGCTAACAGAGTCATAGAGTAGACCATCAGTCATAATGGTATTCCATATCAGTGAAGTCCAAGATTGAAGAGGCTAACCATAAAAGCCTGATTACGGCTTGTAACCCGAGTTATGAGTCGTAACTGTGACTCGTATTAGGCGCCGACCAGTTTTTCTAATTAATTTAGGGATTTGTTTGTAAATACTATATATAGTATATTTTAGGGTTTTAGTAAAGAGTTTTGACACAGATTACAAAGAGCGCGAAGTTTTAGAGTATTTTCTTAGCGTTTATCTTTGGAGACAAAATTGTGGAGATTAGATTCACTTGTGGATTCACTACATCTTTCAAGCTTGTGATTCTAAACACAAAGTGGGTTTTATTGTTCTTAAATCTAATTAGGTAAGTATTTAATTATGTCTTCTATATTCATTGTTTACTCATTTACCCAAGCTATGAGTAGCTAAACCCACAACTTAGGGTTATGGGAACCATGAGAATCTAACTTAGAAAACCTGGATTATTTGCAGTTCTTGAGTTGGATATTTGTATGTATTAGCCATTTTTCTTCATTTTACTTGTTGTCTAATGGTGGCCAACATTAGATCCCACCAAGTGCCATGATCCTGATCCGGTAGTGATGAATAGGAAAAAGAAATGGTTAATAGAATTCGATAAAGTGTTCTCGTCTAAACAACACAAGCTAAGAAGAGGTTTACTGTGACAATAGGTAATGGTTAGTTTGGCACGCTATGGACAAGTTCCATAGTGAAATTCAATCTTAACATTTAGAAGAGGGAAGGAAGAACCTAATTTACTATCCTGCATGCAATGTCCTAATTGAGAGTTATGTTATCCGAGGAGATTAAGTTCGTCATTCCTGGGGAACACAATTACCCAAGTTGCTCTCCTATTTGACTGTCTCTCCTTTTTATTAGTTTAGTTTAATTTTCTACCAATAATTGCAAACCCCTTTTTTTTTAGAGAATCAAGTAGTTGATGTTTGAATTGATTATTGGTGAACTAAGTTGCAAATGCCCCGTATTCCTTGTGGATTCAACCCTAAGCTTGGTTAGGTTTTTTGCTTTGACGATCGCTTTGACCTTGAAATAGAGATGTATCTTGAGTGTTCATCAGGGAGCGGATGTAAGCTTATCCGTCAAAGTTTCAAAATCTTTTCAAATTGATTGATCCAAACAAATTTTTCCTTCTATTGAGTCAATTTTGTCAAAAGGGAAGTAAATGAGGGAAAATCATCCACAAATCTTTAGTGATAGACCGCTAAGCCCAAGAAACTCCTAATATCCGTTGGAGTCAAGGGCCTAGGACAGTTTCTTATCACTTCTATCTTTTTAAGCTCCACTTTGATTCCATCACCCAATACCATATGCCGTAACAATGCAACTTTCTTCAACTAAAATTCACATTTATCAAATTTAGAGAACAATCTCTCATCCCTCAAAGTTTGCAACACTACTCTCAAATGCTTCTACGCTCTTTTTCACTTCGATAGTAAACCAAAATATCATTAATGAATACCACAAAATAGCTTTCTCATTTTCAACTTTTTTCTCACTTTACTTTCTCTTTCTAAAAAGCTCTCTAGCGTTTCGCAACTGCCAGCCTCACTCTTATGGCACGTGAGGTGCCGATGGATGGTGACTGGTCGCTGGACTAGGATCAACAGCAGTGCCAAGACATGGCACATCAATAACAACAAAGCACATGCATGGATCAATCTCACAGTTCTGGAAATTTGATTTTCAGTTAGGCGATCGCTGAAGCTATTTCGGAGGAGGAATTGTCTAGAGCTCAGGAAATTATTTACTATGTTAATTCTGGGAAGATTTGTGTTGTTTCGAAGGTTGGAGATGATTCTACACCTCCTGATCCATCTATGGATAAAAAATTAGGGCAATCCATAGCTCAAATGCAGAGATTGGAGCGGGCAATCCATCGCCTAAACTGTGCACTGATATTCGAACACCTTCTAGAGATCTTTGTGACACAAGACTTACTGGGGTAGATTCCCAAGATGGTAAATCATTTTCCAGTGACGGCGATGGTGTTACGACAATATTCATGGGTCAAGATTCATACCTTTCAACTCAAAATCCCCAAAAGTTACTGAGCCATCTTCCTCGAATTTGGATTCTAGGATTTCTAACCCTAGAATGTCTTCTCAAGTTCAATTGCAACAATTGGGGTCTCGTACTAATCCTAAGGAACTGAATATTGAGAAAGATGGTCTAGGATTGAAGGAGGATCAACAATCTCAACATTTGAATGCCTATCATGGGATGAAACCTCATGTGGATAGGAGTTTTGTTCTATAGGAGGTCAGAATTGTTTTGAATGCTGAACCAAGTAATTGTAAGGGTCAGATGGTAGGCTTGAAGGATCCTATTGACTCTAATAAGACTTACAATAAGTTTTCTAAATTGAATTCTTTACACCAACATCATAGTAGTGGTAATGATCATATAGAAATAGGCTCTAATGTTAGGCAACATCAAGAATCTGTGAATATTAAGAAGAAAAATGATGAAACTCAGAAAAGCAATGCTGATGTTATACAGACAATTCAAAGAAATGGTATGAAAAATCCTTCTCCTATTAAGATTTCCTTTAACTTTGATGTTGTCCCCCCTCAAAGAGTTAAGGAATTACTTTCCAGCAGTAGAGATAATGCTAAGGATAAAGTTTTGCAAAATGTTTCAATTAATCCCACAAGCAACCAACTGCCTACTAATCCTACACCCCCCATAGTAGTGCAATCTTTTGCTACTAAATTGAGGATGAACAAGGCCAACAGTGAAGTTACAATCTCCTTTTCCCCTCCTAAAATAACCACCAAGCAGGGTCATCCTACTGTTATTTTTAAAAGAGATAATTTCATTGAAAAGCTTGCAGACAGGTGTGGATTCACTTTGATTGGTAAATTTACCTATACTATGCTTAGGATAGAGATTATAAGGAAGAGTTTTATCTATCAAACTCTTTTTGTGGGTGGGGTTAAAATTGCCCA
>JAABOM020057620.1:0-14904 GCA_011800125.2 Solanum clarkiae
ATCTCGTACTGACGTCCCTTACAGGGGACCTGCATTTCATGCTGCAGGTATAGGTGCTAGTAGGTCTCCCCAGTAGGAGTACAGGATATTCAACTGTAGTCATCAAGCTCCAGGTTGCTTCGGGGCTTTGTATATGTCTAGAGATTATGTGTTTATTGCACAATTCGTTGAGGTGGGGCCTGTCCCGACCCTTATTAGATATTTTTCTTTATTTAGAGGCTTTGGAGACTATGTAAATTAAAGTGCAACCATGTCTAGCACTTTAAATTCCTTGGCCCCAATGGCCTAGTCATATGTATTTCCTTTTGGCTTGTTATCACTGTTTATCTTCTTAAAGGCATGTCAAACGCAGAACCCCCCTTATAGTATTATAGAATGCACATAGTTATAGGTTGGTTCTCCCGAGCCTTATCGGCAACAGGTGCCAGTCCACCCTAATGGGACCTTGGGGCATGACAAGTTGAGTCCAAGATGCCAAGAATCTGATACGAGACCCTCGACTATGACTTGTAGGTCACCCTAAGAGTTGTACCTGCAAGACGTATGATGATTGTCACGCTCCAATAAGAAAGCGGAAGCTATCATTAAGTAACCTAACTGAGGTTAGGGTCGAATGAAAAGGGAATAGAGGGCTTGACTACAAGAATTCACCACTAGTCATTTCTAGTGTCTATAACTACAATCTCCAAAATGGGGGGTTTCATGTTATTCAAAAACAATGATAAAATAAACACTAACTAAAATACGAAAAACTGTTCACTTTTGGGAACAACTTGGGAATTATGTTCCCCATGGTTCGTTGACTCAACTACCCTAGATAACATAACTATGATTAGTGAATTGCATGTAGGATGGTAACATAGGTTCTTTCAGCCCTCTTGTGAAGATGAAGGTCGAATTTCACCACAGCGCTTGGTCGGCTACCATGGCGTGCCAACTAACCGTTAGCTATTGTCCCAGTCAACCTCCCCTTGGTCAAGTTTAGTTGATTAGACGGGAACACATCAACCGAATCCTGTCATCTACTTCCTTTTTCCTATCCGTCACTACCTTGGCCGGGATCGTGATAGTATGCAGGGTTTGGTGTTGGCCACCATCAAATAACATTAATCATGAAGGGAAATAAACAATACATGCAAAACCCTAATCATAAGTACGCACAAAACCTAGGTCATTTCAAGTCAACTACCCATGGTTCCCACAACCCCAAGTTCTGGTTGCTTAGCTACTCATGGCTAAAGCAAAGCACACAAAAATGCAAATAAGAGACATAGTTGAGAGTTTCACCAGTAACAATGAAGGAAATAGGCACAACAAGTTGCAAACTCACAAGCTTGATTGATCAATAATGCGTACAAACCAAGATATGCAATTTCCCAAAATGAGTTTTTCAAGAAAGAACAAATAATCTACTCTAAAACCTAAGAAGAGCTTCAAAAATATCTTGGAGAAGTGTCTCTGGGTCGAAATCTCCTCCAAAAACCTAACTTAAACTATTTATAGTATTTACAAAACAACCCTAGGAGTTATGCGGAAAAGATAGCTAGCGTTTGATAAATTTCGCAGTTATGGCTCATAGGTTGGCCTGCGAGTCATAGTCGGGATCTTGTATTATGTTCTTGGAATCATGGACTAAACTGGTATGACCCATAGGTATGAGTCATTACTCGAGCTACAACTCATATATTGGTCTCATAGTATTGGTCTTTAGTTTTTGGTCCAACATTTTGGATCTCTAATTCTTGCTACGAGTCCACCTATATGAGTCGTAGTGTGTCTTATGACTCATAGGCTGGGCTCGTAGGGTTGACCTTCACTTGGCAGATTTCTGATTTTTGGTCTCTCATTCCTGCTATGACACAACCTATGACTCGTAGTGTGAGCTACAACTCATAGGTGGGCTCGTATGGCCTATGCTTCAACAAAATCTACAACTTTTCTTCAAAATTATGCCAACCTAACTTTTCTACAAGATTAACACAAAAACACATCAAAATACTAAAAAGTCGCTTTGACAACTCACAAAATCCCTAATTTTAGGCACCAAATGTGTTGTATTGTGACAGCATATCAACACCCTCAACTTAGAATTGTTGTTTGTCCTCAAGAGACTACTCAATCTACATCGACAAAGAGAAATACATAGCAACTAGACTAATGGAATACATATCAACTTCTCTGATTCAGGTACCCAACTACTATTCTCAAAACAGGATTATAAAATTACTTAGCGAACAGGAACGTAATGACATACCTACAATCCAACCATGATAAGCCAAGGAGCATCAACCTTCCACAATCACTAGCAGAGTCATATGCTAATCAAGTGCCCTCACTAGAAAGAAGTCCCTTATACTCACTCAAGCATATGCAGAAGTTAGGGACTGAGGAAGCATTCTCACTCTCACAATTAAATTTCATGCACAATAACTAACACCATACGCTTTCCCCTATACTCATTTTTCGATTTAGTTCAAAAGTGGATTGAGATCACTTTATGACTTATTGGCTTGTAACATGGGCTCAGGGGGCTTTGGTATGGTATTTCAGAAAATAGTGACTAAAAGCTATCCTTGAACTGTGTTTACCAATACTTTTTGATTTCATACTCTATGCCTTTCACGAACTCCTCCCTTATTTCCCCCTTTTTGAGCTTTTCTCGGGCTTATTCTTTCACTCTTCAGTTGTGCCTTCATTTTGAACTTGTTTTTTTCCTAATCTTTTCAACTTAAGGCACTATTTTTCTTTCTTTTTCCACTCCCGGCTCATGATTATTTATTTTCTTTCTTTTCAACTCAACTAACTGTCTCATTTTTGTTACTTTACCACAATAAGAGTCACCCTCATCTTAGGCTTTTATCCTAAAGTGAAGTACACAATGTCTATTCCTCAAATCAGGGCCACTAATGCAGCAACTCTCAACTTAGGCTTTTAGCCTCAATCAAGCTTCACATGCTCAAAGATGGATCAGGGACAAGATCAGGGTATTTCAGTAAATGAGGTGAGGTTAGCAAGGTGTCAAAAAATACGAGTACATGAGAAGCTCAAACATTTAGAACAAGGGATTCACTAGTTCATTTGGTAGGTCATTTAGGCAAAAATGGGCTTACTATCGGAACAAAGGCCTACGATCACTTCCATATCAACCAATTCACCAAACTAATCTTAGAATACTAGGGAAAGTTCTAAGTCCATACAATGATACATGAATGCATCAAAATAATCTCACATACACATGGCATTTGCATCCGCAATCAAGTATAGACTCATAAGTCATGCTTTCAATCTCCGCTTACATTTAAAATATCAGAACAAACATTGCCATATACTCCAAAGATGTATGAATGCATCAATGATCACAACATCAAAAATTTTGAGAGGTACCTCATTTTGCATCAAAAGTTTAAAGAAAATCTAAGAACTATATATATACCAAAAGATATTATTACTATGCCTTTACAAATTATCTATACTTCCTAAGACATGCCGGTTCAATAAAAAATTAAATATCCACAAGAAAAAAGAAACACGGCAAGAAAATCTGGGGATCAAAAATAGGGGAAGTTATGGAGTTGAGGCCACTTAGACTTCACCTTAATCCATAACTTCCACCACCCTACCAAAAGATGATATTTTTTCCTCAAAGTAAAGACAAAAACAACAAAAAACTATAATGTAGAAATATATACATACATCCATTAAAAACCAAAAATAAACATCCAAAGTAGAAGTAAAAATAACATCTAACGTAAATATAATTGAAACACAATAAAAAATCAACATAATAACAAGATTGTCTGGAAAAAGAAAATGTATCCAAAATGTCAAGATAAGAACTGGGGTCAAAAGAAGTCAAACATATTGGCTCATTAAGAACTAGTCTCGGACTGATCTGTAGGGTTCTAGGGCTGACTCTCCTCCTCTACTACGGTACCATAAGTATCCTTTCCATGTGTGGTGTGTTGTGCTCTATCTCTTTGAATAGCTACTAACAATAGCAACTCTTGCACCACCTACTCAGGTATGGGCTCCTCCCCCGATCTTGACATCTTCGGGGCTGGCTCTGGGTCAGCATGCTCAAGGTGCCTCTTCCCTCGGGTGTTCTGAAGGTCGGTGAGCCAATCAAATGCATCATCATCTGCCAATGCTAGCTCTAGGGTTGGAATAGGAGCTGTCAATATCTGTAATAAGTCGGCCCTAAATTTGGCCAACTCTTCAGTAACCGCACTTGCATTGGCTGGACTAGCTCCATCAAGCATCTTATGGACTCTATCCTTGAATGTGTTGACCCATGCATCAACCGCTCAGACTCTTTCATCAACTAAATCTCGAGCAAATGCCCGCATCCTCTCCTCGGCATCCCAAACAGTTTGATCAATCAACGGCTGGACCTGTGCTAATAACTCTCGCAGCCTTCCCTCTGCTACAGCCACCTTGAGCAATAAATCCTTAAAAGCAACAGCAAAGAATAGAGGGTCAACCTAAAATATAGCTGCTTCTAATTTTGGGGTGTTAGCAGATGATGTAGACTCGATCTCGGCTACCGCTGTAGGCTCTATAATAGCCAGAGTAGAACCTGTGGTAGCTGGAGGTGAACCTAGAACCTGTGGCTCCACCAAAAATGGCTCTGGGATAGGAGGTGGGATAGCTCAAGGTAAGGCCACTGGCTTCTCATCAACCTTTATCAGGATGGGATCCATAGTGCATGTGGCTTCTGCATGAGGGTCCTGGTGAGGGTCAATCAAAACACTTGCTACACTGCATAGTCGATGAATCAAAACTAGAAACGGTAGTGAGGTGCTCATCCGAGCTGCAGCCTCGCGAATCTGCTCTGAAATGATCAACGCCTAATCTATAGCATACCGAGCTAGAAGGCTGGCCAACAATAACGCACTCTCGAGGGTGATCACATTATCCATGAAGTTGGCCTAATACGCATACGGATAATGGACCACTAGAACATAACACAGAATATCAAGTGGGCTTTTACTATAGGATCTACGTGGTTTGTGTCCCACGTCGGCTCAACACCCTCCTCACAAATCTGGTTAGCGATCCACCGTAGAAGCTCTGTCCTAGGCCTGATGTCCTTCCCAGTCACTGTCGTCCTCTTCTTCTCAATACGGCTATCGTACTCCGCAGTGGACTGAGGCACTATATAATTGGACCCAAACTATACTCGTTTGATGGTCTCCTCCAAGATATCCAATCTCCTCCCCTAGATTGTCACCATCCATAGCCTAGGCTGCTTGATTACCTTTTTGTTCTTTGGAAACCCAGGTGGAGTGTAGCAAGATACACCGCATAGAATTTACAAACTATGTAAGGGGCATATTTGCCTAGCTGCTACGTGGCCCAGCTGATTCTGTTTTCATCCAATCCCACATCTAATCCGAGTACTCTTGGTGCCGAACTGTTCAACCTGGACTCCTCGTGAAATTGGCGGACCGGCTTGCCATGCCCTTTATCCTCCAACCCTTAGTCGTATATTTCTCTCTTTCCAGGGATGCACCATCAATAATCAGCTGGAGGTTAGGACTGTACCTCCTCCTGATAGGTCTACGAGGTACTTGCTGACTCAGACTCGGAGCCAGAATATGAGGGGCTCATCTTTGGGTAGCTATTGTCTGACCCATCCCGTTACCCTATTGTTCCTCCTCTTCAAACTGGGAGGAACTACTCACTTCCAAAGGTGTCTGTGCTGCAAGTGCCTGAGTCTGAGGTCTATTGGCCTCAGGGTCTAACCTAACTCTGTGTACTTCCACAGAGCCCTCAGATTGCTCGGTGTTGGAGGATTCATCCTGCAACCTCCGTTGAAGAGCTTGAATAGCCCATTTGTCTTTTGGAGGCATTTTGTCTGCAAAAAAATCCAGATGTTGTCTGCTACATTTTAATCCCAAATGTTTGATTCACTAAAATATAAATCAAAGAACAAGAAACAAACACAAATAAAAGTTAACTATGTGCTGATGCAACTACAGATGTGCAGGTACAAGTGCAGTTACGACTCGTAGGGTGACCTATGAGTCATATCTGGCCTCATAGAACCAGTTGTGCCTTTAGAAATGCTTTCTAATCATAGATACGACAAGCAATTACAACTCGTAAGATGACCTATGAGTCGTAGTTCTGATCTCGTAGCTAGTTTCAGAAACATTTTAAAAACTTAGCCAACTTTATGGGACCCTCACTACAAGTTGTACCAAGTATTATGAGTCGTATGTGGGTCTCGTATGAGAAATATGAAGGAATTACAGGTGACGGATACTTGCTACGAGGGACCACTACGACTCGTATAGGAACTTACGAGTCTTAGGAGTGCCTCATAACTGAGCACATAAGCCACCTCCAATGCCTACTTATTTCTCACTAAAAGCACAAATACATCACCAAATATTTAACTCATTCAATCAAATAGGGGCAAAGCAAGACTAAATGACACATATTTAATTCCAAACTAACATTGGCAGTTCAAAATGACCATTATCTCTAAGAGTTGAAATCATTTCTACAATTTGCCAAGCACACCAAACATAAAATACATTACAAACTACATTTGACAACCATACCACACTCCCAAGGATGCAATTTCTATTCTTAACAAGTCAACTAAATCCTACACGTCCAAATATAAGCATCACAACCATAACACCTAAGTTCCAACTCTGCCAACCATTCAAATAATGAGTGAACAACAAGTACACATTATGTAACACAGACCACAAAGCTTCACATTCATAATCACCCATTCCCGAATTTCAGCAAGGATCAATTAGCAACTCCAGCATTCAAAACCTAAAATACTATATTACAAGTCTAGTGCAATAATAAATGTATGGAATGGTAAAATATGATCAAAATAGACTTACACTCATATAAGGATCAATTCTCATCACCAACGATTGAGAAATTAAATCAAAGAGCTTACCAATCAGATTGAGAAGTGAACCAAAGCAAAGAGGAATGAAATTTACATTAAAACCCTAAAAATCATTACCCTTTCTGGAATCTTCACCAGAAAATGATGTGGGTAGGAAGAATTTAAGGTCGGAGAAGGAATCTCGAGGTGGAATAGGGGTTTTCGATGTCTTAGGTTAAGAAAATTAAGAGTTTGATGTCAAACCTGATTTTGACCTCTTATATAAGCAAATCGGGTCAATTTTTTATAAAGTCTCTGATCGGGGCTATGAGTTCCTGAATATGAGTGTTAGGTCATTCTATGACTCGTAGGTCCCGGTCTCATATCAACCCCAACACTTGCAAAAATGTAGGAATCATACCTGAGCACTACGAACCCCTTTTTATGACTCAAAGAGATCCTACTAATCATAAAGTTGATCGTAATGTATATGTAAACTTCAAATAGTTACTGGTTTCCCCTACGAGGCATGACTACGAGTGGTAATGAATACTATAACTCGTAGGCCTGCTCGTAGGAGCTGATCCGTGTTCAATTTTTTCAGATCTTTAGTTCTTCCACTTTTTACCTGCAAAGCAAGTCTCAAAGCACAGAAATTGTTAAAATTACTACAATTGCATCATTGTCTTCTAGTTTCAAACAAACAACAACTACTACTCTAAGTCAGAGAAAAACAAATAATTAGCAAAATTCTTGGGTTGCCTCCCAAGAAGCGCCTTGTTTAACGTCATGGCTCGACTTTGTCTTCTTCTTTTGTCAACTATCATCAAGGGTGCACACTTCATTTTTGCATTCATCTGGGTGTTTCATGGATTGGTGAATATCGAACAAAACTTTTGCATCATTAACCCTGAACCACAGCTGACCTAAATCAATATTCACTAGTGCTCTCCTAGTGGCCAAAAAAGGTCTCCCAAAAATGATGGGCACCTCAAAATCAACTTCGCAGTCGAGGATCACAAAATCTACTGGAAAGATGAACTTATCGACTTTAACAAGCACATCCAAAAGGATTCCCTCCATAAGCAACCTTAAATTCATATCGGGGTGGGAGTATCAAGGCCAAGCTTTTTGAATATGGCAGGAGGCATTAAATTGATGCTTGCTCCTAAGTTGGATAATGAGCTTGCAAATTCAACGTCACCGATAGTGCAAGGAATGGTGAATGCATCAGGATCCTCACACTTTTGTACTAAGTATTTGGTCATCATTGCACTATATTGTTGGAATTCTTGAGAGAGCTCTTGGCTCAAAGAGCATTTCTTTGTTACCAAATCCTTCATATATTTGGCATATATTGGTATTTTCTCGAAGTTTTCCGAGAGAGGGATGTTGGTGGAGAGTTGCTTTAACATTGAGAGGAAGTGTTTGAATTTACCCTCCTCTTCCTTATTCTTGAGCCTTTAAGGTAAAGGAGGAGGAGGTTTGGGAATTTGTCACAATTTCTCATGCTCCATTACTTCTTGTTTCATCCCAACACCCTTCGTATCTTCTCCCTCAACTTCAACTTCACCACTAAGACCCTTCTTAATGACTTCATCCACAATAATAGGCATAAGTGGATCCATTGTACTTTTGCCACTCTAAGTCATCACCGCCATCTAATGCCCTTCATTTTTAGGATTTTGAACTGTATTGCATGGTAGGGTGCCATTTTGGTGTTGGTTAACTTGTGAAGAAACTTGTCCAAATTGTTGCTCAAGTTGCTTGATTGCCACTGAATGAGTCTCTATCTTTTGATTAATACTTGAGATATCTTCTTTCATTCCCTTTAGGGTCTCATCTTGGTGGTCAACTCATTTCAACAATTTTTCTAACATATCTTCGATCCTAGAATTGCTTGATCCAGCATCACGATTATGTAGTGTCACATAAGGACTGCTTCTGTAAGCTTCTCTTCTTCCCCATTCTGCATCAAATACTCTCTCTCTCTTTCATAGTATCCACTTATATTATCTTTGTACATCCTATCATGGTTAAAGTTTAGACCTTGATTCCCAGAACCTTGCCTCCAATAGTCTGAGTTGGACCCTTGGGGTTGTTCCGAAAACCCGCCGCTTGGTTGCTTACATAACAAGCATACTCATCGAAGAATTGGTCATCATATATAGGAGTAATTATGGGTTAGTGAGCTATTGCCTTCACACTAGCTTAGTTTTGCTTCAAAACCAAATCCATGCTTGTGTAGAGTTGAGCAAGTTTCTCCATAAACTCTTCATTCATGTTAGCCTGCTCACTATTTGTGGTAACTATAAAAGAACTCTTTGTATTACCACGCTCACTCTGACCCCATGCTCGGTTGGTCTTTACCAATTGTTCCATTCTCTCAGCAATAATTTCAGACAATTGATCAAGAAAAACACCGCCCATGATCATGTTGGCACATGCTTTATTATTATCATCAAGTTCTCTATAAAAGATCTCAACCAAAGCATCATCAATAATTTTGTGATCAGGGACCATCCTCAAGCATTTGGTGAATCTCTCCCAAGTAGTGCTAAGAGAGTCTCTAGGAAATTGCTCGAAGTTATTAATTTAGTCCTTAAGCTTCAACTTCTTCGACCTTGGGAAATATCTTTCTAGGAACACCTTCTGTAGCTCATCCCAACTTGGGATGGTACCCGGAGGAAGTTCAGACAATTATATAGATGCATTTCCAGTTAGTGACAGTGAGAACAACTCTACCCAACAGCGTCAATAGAGATATTTTGTGTCCCCATGACACTTTTGCATATGAAGACATCATTTTGGAGATGGCGGTGGAGATCCTCTGACGGTAACCCTGTGAATAGGCCACGATTTTGGAGAATCTGGAGCAATCCATTTGATACCGCAAACATAGCAATTGTCGGTAGAGGGATCAGTACTATAGAACCGGTAACATCCATCGCCATAGGGTTTAATCGGTATTAATTCCAACCATAAGTATTTGCATTGAAATCTATAAGTGGTGGATTCTCCTCTCTTCTTAAGTCTTCCTTATTCGCATGCATATCCTCGTCAACCTCAATGTCCTCATTCACTCGAGCCATCCTTCTTAGTATTCGATGGATCTCCAAATTTAGTAGAGCTAAGGGATTTCCTTGGCTCCTTGTGTTGGGCATACAACCTAGTACACCTTGCAAAAAAAAAATCAAATGACAGAAACAAAACAAAAGTAAAGAATAAGAGACTCAAGAAATTAACACTAGAACTAACTAATAGTGAATTCAAGTCAAAACCTAGTTGTATTCCCCGGCAATGGCGCCATAATTTTATGATGATGGTCACTATCCAATAAGAAAGTGGTCACTATCAATAATTAACCTAACTGAGGCTAGGGTCGAATCCACAGGGAATACAAGGCTTGACTATAAGAATTCACCACTAATCATTTCTAGTGTTTATAACTACAACCTCCAAATGGGGGTTTTTGTGTGATTCAAAAACAAAGATAAAATAAGCACTAACTAAAACATGAAAAAATGCTCTACTTTGGGAACAACTTAGGAATTGTGTTCCTCATGGTTCGTTGACTCAATTACCCTAGATAATATAACTATGATTAGTGAATCGCATGCAGGACGGTAGCTTAGGTTTTTCCCGCCCTCTTGTGAAGGTGAAGGTCAAATTTCACCATAGCACTTGGTCGGCTACTATGGTGTGCCAACTAACCATTACTTATTGTCCTAGTCAACCACTCCTTCGTCAGGTTTGGTTGATTAGATAGGAACACATCAACCGAATCCTGTCATCTACTTCCCTTTTTCTATTCGTCACTACCTTGTTCGGGATCGTGATAGTATGCAGGGTTTGGTGTTGGACATCATCGAACAACATTAATCATGAAGGGAAATAAACAATACATGCAAAACCCTAATCATAAATATACACAAAACCTAGGTTATTTCAAGTCAACTACCCATGGTTCCCACAACCCTAAGTTGTGGGTGCTTAGCTACTCATGGCTAAAGAAAAACACACAAAAATGCAAATAAGAGACATAGTTGAGAGTTTCACCAATAACAATGAAATAGGCACCATAAGTTGCAAACCCACAAGCTTGATTGATCAATAATGCGTACAAAGCAAGATTTGCAATTTCCCAAAATGTATTTCTCAAGAAAGAACAAATAATCTACTCTAAAACCTAAGAAGAGCTTCAAAAGATCTTGGAGTAGTGTCTCCGGTCGAACTCTCCTCCAAAAGCCTAGCTTAAACTATTTATAGTATTTACAAAACTATCCTAGGAATTATGCAGAAAAGACAGCTAGCATCTAATAAATTTCGCAGTTGCGACTCGTAGGTTGGCCTTCGAGTCGTAGTCGGGGTCTTGTATAAGGGTCTTAGTATCTTGGACTGAACTGGTATGACCTATAAGTACGACTCGTATGCTGGTCTCGTAGTATTGGTCTTTAGTTTTTGATCTAACATTTTGGCTCTCTGATTCTTGCTAGGAGTCCACCTATACGAGTCATAGTGTGTCTGACGACTCATGGGCTGGGCTCGTAGGGTTGACCTTCACTTGGCAAATTTCTGATTTTTGATCTATCATTCCTGCTATGACACAACCTACAACTCTTAGTGTGAGCAACCTCGTAGGTGGGCTCGTACTGCCTATGCTTCAGTAAAATCTGTAACTTTTCTTCAAATTCATATCAACCTAACTTCTTTGCAAGACTAACACAAAAACACATCAAAACACTAAAAAGACTCTTTGAGAACTCACAAAATCCCTAGTTTTAGGCACCAAATGTGTTGTATTGTGACGGCACATCAATGTACCAACTGCCACCTATCTTTTTTGTGTTATTTTTAGGGTTTGTTTGTAAATACTATAAATACATTAAGTTAGGGTTTTATTAAAAGATTACAGATTTTAGAACACAGAACTTGCATTTGAATATTCTCTCAAGAATGTATTAGTTTTAAGCTTAGATTATCTTTTTCTCTTGTAAAACCCAATTTTAGGGATTGTAATCCTTTCTTTGTGCTTATTATCAATCTATCAGACTATGGGTTTGCAAGTTGTGGTGTCTACACTTTTCATTGTTTTTGGTAAAACTCTCAACTACGTCTTGCATTTGCATTTTTGTTGGTTTTACTTTAGCCATGAGTGTTAAGGACCCATAACTTGGGGTTGTGGGAACCATGGGTAGTTGACTTGGTATGACCTAGGTTTATTGTATTTCTATGAGTGGGTTTTGCATGTATTATCTATTTCTCTTAATATTGATTGTTGTTTGGTGGTGGTCAACACCAAACCCCGCCTACTATCACTATCCCAACCAAGGTAGTGACCATCAGGAAAAGGGAAATGGATGACAAAATTAGATTGATGCATTCTTGTCAAATCAACCAAACCTGACCAAGGGGAGATTGACTGGGACAATAGGTAATGATTAGTTGGCACGCCATGGTGGTCGACCAAGCGCCATGGTGAAATTCAACTTTCACCATCATAAGAGGGCTAAAAGAACCTAAGTTACCATCCTGCATGCGAATCTTCAATTGTAGTTATATTATCTAGGGAAATCGAGTCAATGAACCATGGGGAACATAATTCCGAAGCTATCACAAAATTGAGTGTTTTCTCGCATCATAGTTTATTGCTTATGTTATCTTGTTTTCGAATCACAAACCCCCTCCCCCATTTAGAGATTGTAGTTATAAATACTTGAATTGATTAGTAGTGAAGTCTTGTAGTGAAGCCTTGTTATATCTGTAGATTCGACCATAACCTTCGGTTAGGTTAATTGTTGGCAACAACCGCTTTCTTATAGGATGGTAAATATGAAACCAAAATGCTACAGAGTATATGGATATGGTACCGATTAATTTTCCTGGTCTCCCTTCGGATCATGATATCGACTTTGTTATTGATATAGAACTAGGCGCTAAGCCCATTTATATTGCCCCCTATCAAATGGACCCAGCTGAATTGAAGTGCCCATTTATATTGCCCCTTATCAAATGGACCCAGCTGAATTGAAGGAGTTGAAAGAGCAATTGGAGGATTTATTGAATAAAGAGTTCATTCATCCGAGTGTTTCTCCTAAGGGTGTTCTTCCCTTTTTAAGGAGACTGACAAAATGCCAATCCAAATTTGTGGAAGGCCCTAATACGAGTTTCAAATACTAAACTAAAAACTTCCCATAAAAAGTGTTAAGTATCTTTAAAAGGCTGAATAGGTTTTTATAAGTACCTGCCCTAGCACAGTGAAGTATTTTCCACTCTTGGGCCTAGCCCATCATGGATTTGTCCCTTTGTACTCACCCTAAAAGGCATCTCACAGTATATATAGACTAGTCCATTACTTTATATACCTCTCCTGTATTTTGCTGATGTGGGACATCTCCTCTTAAGATGAGTTGTTACATACACTATAAGAACCTAAAATTTTCAACCTTATTTATGTTGCTTAAGGCCATCACAGGTCCACTACGTAAAGACAAGTTCAAAGGGATTTATGTTGGCTAAGTTCGTCACAAGTACCAGCAGAAGGGTCAAACTTAAATAAGCATACATTTTAGCACACTTGGAACTAGGTAGTCCACGATATGTCAAATGAAAGACCTTTGAGTTAGGTTTACAATGCATTTGGTTTCACCTCATTCGGATGTTGGATGAAGGAGTTGTGATCATTTTCGTGAGATCCTCTTGTGCAGTGGTGTCAAACAGACAATTTGATGGGCAGTGATGCCTTTGACGGGCCGTTTGGGTTAGCAGGGACTAGAAAGGGCCATTTTTGGAACCAAGGAAGGTGAGTGGCATGGGCCGTGTGTCTTGCCACTGACCGTGTGGATGGGCACAAGGTATGTCAAGGGAAGCTTGTTGGACTTGTGGGAAACTTTGGTTAAGGAGGGTGCCACGGGCACCCTTGACGGGTTGTGTGGGGTGTAATGGCCCATGGCACCTAGGTGTTAGGTGTACTGGCCACATTTTCGATAATAAGTGTGGTGCAACGGACCACTAAACAGAGTGTGAAACATCACACGGCCCGTGAAGTGTCTGTCAAAGTGACAAGACATGAAATTTTTTCTAAGTGTTCCCAACTCCTGTTTATTTTTCTAAGTCCCTTTTGATGGGAACTCCACATGACTCGTGGAGTGCCACACAGCTAGTCAAGCATCCAACGAGGCCACATTTTGTCAAATTTTCTATCTGTTCACTATTGACATTTTCATAAATTTTAATTGCTCTAATGACCTTTTTAGACTTCCAGTGTCATCTTAAGCTCACCAAAAGACCTAAATCTATTCAAAGGATCAAAACTCATTACTCCCATATCGAATACACTCTCAATTCTCTCAAGAGCCTCCACCAAGACCTCAATGCCAATTTCAAGGAAACTCTAGAACAAGTTTAGATTCCAAGATTCACTTCCAAGCTTCCATACTTTCTCAACTCAATCTCAAGGAAATCAAAGGATAAGGTATGTGGGTTGATCCTTGATTCCTTCCAATCAAAGAGACCAAAATTATTTTCAAGAAAACTTATATGGATTTGATTTACTTTAATTTGGGGTTTCGAATATTATGATTCCTAAAATTTTATTGATGCATGGGTAGTGTATATTTAATGATTTTAATGTGATTTAAACCATTATATGAAGATTTACTTTGGGTTTATAAAATTTCAAGTATACATGTCCCTTTCTAAAAGCTTATTTATGCATGGGTGAACTTATGTTGGATTTAAATATGAATTTAATGGTGTATATACTTCAATTTCACCTTATATTGATTTAATCCTAATTACCCATGTCTTTCTCTCATTATTCATAGCATATGCATTCATTTACATGGATTGTTATGGGAATTATTTTATGAGTTAAGCGCAATTATGTTCTATGATATGGATTTGATAAGATATTGGTTATGACAATATTGTGATCACATATATGTCTTTGATTTTGGTTCTTTGAGTATTTTTGGTGCTTGCACTATTTTGTATATGAATGGGCTATTCCTATGCATGAGTATATAGACTATGAAATTATGTTT
>JAABOM020057621.1:0-14903 GCA_011800125.2 Solanum clarkiae
ACCCCCCGGCAACCTCACCGCGGAGGTTGAACCGCGATAGTTGCTAAGTATATTATCAGGCTCCACTACCTAACAGATTCGTCAAGTAAAGTTACTGTGTAGCCTGTAGTAATCTAGTATGTTGTAGTTATCTTTTCTAGTGTGTATTCTGCTGCCGGCACACATCTTTAGGTCATTCTCCTAACTTGATGGTCTACTTGTTCACTGTTATACTTTATAGTTTAAAACCTACAGGGATTAGCTAATTGATTATACATCTTGTATACAGCCTGCTGCACTTGCTGCTAGCGTTAAACCTATTTTCACATGCCTTCTGGACCAAGTAAGTTCATCACCTCCTTTTACATTTATAGTTTGTCTGAATTGCTTCCATCTTATCTTTCTTTCATAATGTCATTGGGAGCATGCATGAATCAAATAGGAATTTCATAGAAGGTAAAACACATATCTTATATGATAAATATCTATCCACACACACACACACATTGTAGAAATATCTTGCATTTGTATAGAAACATATTTGATGATGAAGGCAATAGTACCATTAAACTTTGGTAATATCTTTTTTCTTTATTGTGGCATGAAGGAGCTTTGGCAAGTGTTAAAAGAGTGGGAGGAGATGAGGAAATCTCCCAAAATCTTTGGTTGCACCATACTTCTTTACCCTAGTTATCACTGAGTTTATCAATACTATACAAAATGGGATTCAATGGAGTATGTTATTTGCAAAAGTTGTTGTTTCATCACTGAAAGCCCTAAACTAGCGATGAAGCCAAACTAAAAGTTTGAACCATGGAGAAGCACTCAAGAGAGTAATCGTTTTAGGAAAAATAGAAGTAACCATAAAGCATATACACTACAAGTTTAGCCTACAAGTTTAGCCAACACAAGAAGAAAGGAGTAAGATGAATAAATCCAGTCAATTCAACTAGATGAAGTTGTACGACAGAACTAAAATAGGTTGACTGGAGTGGAAAAATGCTCAGGCTGTGTTATGCATCCAGAGAACACCGACCAAAGTAAAAGGTAAGTTCTCCAGAATGTTCGTGAAACCTGTAACTTTATATGGAAATTAATGTTTGGTCTCCAAGGCTCAACATGCCCACAAAATGAACACCATTGTTAGCGAAATACTTACATTAGGTCCTCATCCTGGGTCCACTAATGACAGTTCTGGTGTTCGACAAGAATCCTTTTAGTTCGGCTAGAAATTGTATTTTGAAATATGAGTAAGTACATAGTTTAGACGATCCCTAGTTTTTTGATAACTCCTAATGGAATGAAGTAGATTTGAGTGAAACAGGACAGTAGTCATGGTACAATTATTTGCCTGAATCTAGACTTTTGCAGGTCAGTCAATACATAACAGGAGGTCTTGAAAGAGCCAGAGAAGGCCTTAAGGAGGCTGCTGCCTTAAGGGAAAAGCACTTGCTGGGAACTAGTGTTAGCCGAAGAGTTGCTGCAGCAGCTGCTTCTGCCGTAATTATTCCGTCTTTTCTTATGATCTGAAATTTTATACTTTGTATAACATCTAAATATTAAAGAACGACCAGCTGGATTGTTGTATGATTGGTTTTATATAGGCAGAAAATGCAGCTGCTGCTGGTGAAAGCAGTTTCAGATCTTTCATGGTATCTGTGCAACGTTGTGGAAGCAGTGTAGCTATTTTGCAGCAAGTGGGTTGGTTTGATACCAGTGAAGTCAATTCAAATCTACTTAGTTGTAAATATAATTAAATTCTTGTGCTGATTCTTGTAACATTCAGTTGCACTGAACTCCTCACTATATTTTTTAGTATTTTATGAACTCCATATCACGGCTTTTACTTCCTGTGGACGGTGCTCATGCTGCTTCCAGTGAAGAAATGGTAGCAGCTATGTCACGTGCAGAGAGTGTTGCTTGTAAGGGGCTTCAACAGTGCATTGAAACTGTCATAGCTGAGGTTTGTGATTGAGAATATTTATTCTGCTGTATAGGCTTGATATGTGCTATATGTGGACACTTTCCTCCCTTGGCAAAATATTTCATTGGTCACTTTTACCAAGTATTTTATTTTTTCTATTCCTTTCATCTGTCCCGTAAAACCAAACATTTTGTTTGATATCATGTTTCTCCTTTTACTGCTTTCAGGTAGATCGGCTACTGTCAACTGAACAAAAGGCAACAGATTATCGATCACCTGATGATGGCATTATCCCTGACCATCGGCCGACAAGTGCTTGTGCATGGTGAATCCCTATATTAGCTAGAAGATGCATTATGTTAGTCTGTGTCATTGATATTTCTCCATTTTAGAAGTAGAAAGATGTATTCTTGGAACATCAAGAACATATCAAAGTTTCAGTTGATCTTGTCATTGCTTTCCTCTTTATATCTGGCGTATTAAGATCTTTGGAATTTAAGTCTTTTTCAGCCATCATTTAATTTCATTGTTTGCCAGTATACTAATAGTATCTCCACAACCAGTGCGGTTGCATACCTTTCCCGTGTGCTTGAGTCGGCATTCACTGGACTGGAAGGGCTTAACAAACAAGCCTTCCTGACTGAACTGGTAAGTTACTGTTCTTATTGATGTGACTACTATTATATTTTGTCCAATACCTTGATGATGGAAATCTTCTCTTAATTATCTTTTCCCCAAGAATGGCTCACTGTATTTTATATAGCACCAAGAAAGTGCTACCAAAAGTATTTACAATCGACGCACAGGCATCTCTTCCTATTCGTAAAGGGATTTTATCATATCTATCACTTCTCTTTATTATAATACCCAGTTAATGCTGTTCTAGACATACGACTACTGATCCTTGACCCAATTGGTCATTTTTATTATCAGATCTATCATTTTTCTTTATTATCTGTTAGGTAAAGTTAATCTTCTTGTAATTGCCCAGTTAATGCTATTCTGGACGTACCACTACCGATCCTTGACCCAATTGGTTACTTTTATAGTTTCAGAGAGTATTCTGTTTCTGAAAATTGTTCAGTAGCTTGTTTGAAATTGCATAATCAACTGAATTACCTTTACACATGTCCTAGCCTGTAACTCTCAAAAATCACTTAAGAAATTGATCATGCACACATTTGTTATGCGAATGCTGGGAAAATTTGGAACTTGTCTCTCTGCATCCGTTTTAGTGCTATGCATTTCTGTTGTGTCTGACAATTTAGCCATGTCTAAATTATCTGCTACTCTTTTGATTCTGTATTTAGTTCTTTTTGAACCAGAATCTGTTATATTGATACTATCTTTTTCTATTTTAAAAATGTTTTGTAGGGGAATCGCTTGCACAAAGGGTTGCTTAACCATTGGCAGAAGTTCACTTTTAATCCTAGGTAATTCCTTTTCTCTTGTTAATTGGATGTTGTAGCAGCAATAGTGTGGTATTGCAGCAATTGGCACATCATTATTGTCTAATGTAACATTATTGTGGTATATGATGCTAGGAATTTAAGTGAGAAAAGACTCAATATTGTTACACAAGCGAGGACTTTGCCTTCTTCCTCTATGTATAGGACAATGCAACACACAACAGATCGGTCAGAAAGAAGAATAAATCAATCACACGTCCTTTCACTTTCTCACAAGTGAAGTCTTTGACCTTTGATAAGCCTAGGTCTTCATATCTAAAACTGAAAAATCATCAGTTGGAGAATCATTTCACGTTGTGGTCAAAGTGCAGGAAAGATAGATTCCTGAGATCATTGCGAGTATAAACAAACATAAAATCGCTGGTTTATACGCTAGATCATAAAACCAAAATTACTTTGAGTTAAAATGTTATTATTCGTGAGAAAGGTATGACTTTGTTGAACAAGCAAAGACTTATTTGTGTTAACTTTCATGAAATATGGATTCATGTAAGCAGTGCATACATATGGAAAACATAAAAGGCTTGATTTTCGGACTAGAGCATAAAACCAAATGTACTTCGAGTTATATGCACTCTGATAATTGGGGAACATCAAGTTCTTCACCTAAAGCGATAGCACAAGCATAAAGTTCTTGGTACTTCCAAGAAGTAAAAACTTTTATCGAGGAGACAGTAAAGCAAGACAATGTTTTAGAATATGAAGAAAGTGGTTTGGATAAATTTTGCTGAGATCAAGAAATTATCAAACACTACAAACAACAACATAATACCTAGTGGAATCCCACAAGTGGGGTCTGGAGAGGGTAGAATGCACACAGACCTTACTATTATTTCACAAGGTAAAAAAACTGTTTTTTGGGAACCCTCGTCTCAAAAATCCATAAGCAGAATAAACTAGATATAGAAAAAAAGGAAAAGAAAAAAAAAGGAAACAGAAAGAACGACTAACAACGAAAATCTCATGACAGTGACCAGGATAGTGTGTAAATACAATAAAATCAATATATATATATATGACATATAATGACAATACAGGATATCAAAGCAAGACTAATCCTACTACCCTACTATATCCCAAGGCCAGACATCTACCTAACCCTACTAACCTATTAGTCTGCTACTCTAATTCGTGATCTTCACTCCTTTCTATTTAAGTTCATGTCCTCGGTGAGATTAAGTTTCGTCATATCATGTCTGATCACCTCTCCCTAATACTTCTTTGGTTTATCTCTACTCCTCCTTGTAACTCCCAAATCCAACCTCTCGCACCTCCTAACAGGAGCATCAGTACTCCTTCTCTGCACATGTCCAAACCATCGCAGTCTCGCTTCTCTCATCTTATCAGCCATAGGGGCCACCTCTAGCTTCTTTCGACTGGTCTCATCCCTAATCCTATCACTCCTGGTATGACCAAACATCTATCTCAACATCCTCATTTCTGCGACTTGCATCTTCTGAACATGTGCGTTTTTTATTGGCCAACACTCCACCCCATACAGTATAGACGGTCTAACCACCATTCCGTAAAATTTACCTTTAAGTTTAGGTGGTATCTTCTTGTCACACAATACTGCAGAGGCAAGCCTCTATTTTGTCCATGCTGCCCCAATATGATATATGACATCATCATCAATATCTCCACTACTCTGAATGATGGACCCAAGATACTTAAAGTTTTCTCTCTTGGGGATAGGTTGAGAGGCAAGCCTCACATCAATATCTGTTTCACCCTCGCAACACTGAATTTGCACTTCAAGTATTCTATTTTGATCCTGCTCAGTTGGAACCCTGTTAAAGTTGACAAGATTTACCATGGATATGTGAAAATATTTGGTAGGTAAGACTTTTCTTCTTTGGTATTAAAATTTATAGTTACACCTACCTTGGCATTTTTGGCACATATGATGTCATGAATGACGTTAAGAGGAAGAATTCACTCCTATAAATAGGTAGTTCTTGGTTCATTTGTAACATCACCTTTCACTTGTCTTCTTATCGCCTAAGGCATAAGATTTCTCTGTTGTAACAAAATACATTAGAAGAGTAGAGAATTGCTAAATTCTCTTAGATGTATTTGGGATCTCTCCCCTTTCTTTGTTAATATACAAGCAGTTGTTCTCTAGTGGATGTAGGATCATTCCAATTTGAACAACGATTTTCGTTGTTCTTCTTTCTTTCTTATTCTTATTTTCATGTTTTCCGCTAATAATTGGTATTAGAGCCAAAGTTCTGTCTGAGTATGCTCTGTGGTTGCAGCACAGTCTGAACTTCCACATTAGAAAAAAATTGCTTTGATTTTCGGTATTTCCAAATTGTTTGTTGTGGAAGAGGAAGAATAAGTAATGATGAGTTCCATGAAGTTTGAAATTGATAGATTTAGTGGACGAAAGAACTTCAATATCTAGAAGATCTAGATGATGGCGTTACTGCGAAGGGAAGGTTCAATCTATGCTATTAACGAAAAATATCCCGATGGTACATCGGATGCCGACAAAGAGGGGATTGAAAGGGATGCATTGAGTGCAATCCAACTTTTCCTTGCACCTAACGTGCTTTGTGAAGTGAGTACAAGTACTAAGGAGACAGCCAAACAGTTATGGGAAAAGCTAGAAGGGTTTTACCAGGACCGATCGATACAACAAAAATGTTGTTACAAAGGCATCTTTACACATTTAAGATGGAGCCAGGTACTTTGTTACAAGATCATCTAGATGCGTTCAATAAACTTGTGATGGACTTACAGACTGCCGGGATTAAAAAGAATGAGGAGACGCTTGCATGTGCCTTGCTATTTTCATTCACTTCAAAATTTCGTGATATTAAGAACTCAATGATGTATAGCAAAGAGCCTATCACTCTTGACCAAGTGTGGCAGGCACTTAACTCTTATGATATGAGGAGACTCCTTGAAGAAGATAAAGATGATGAGGTTAGTGGGCTCTTTGTGAGAGGTCCTACTAAGTAACAGAGAAAGAGCAAATCAATGCATAGATCAAAGTCTCGTGTGAACAGGAAGAATGCACAGTGTTGGGGTTGTCACAAGAAGGGGCACTTTGAAAGAGATTTTCCTATGTCAAAGTCCAAAGAAAAGGCGAGTGCATCTATTGTTGAGCGGGTACATGATTCTGACGATGATTATGTACTAGCAACATCATGCAATAGTGGATTCTATAACAATAAATGGGTGTTAGACTCTGGTTGCACTCTGCATATGACATTTTGAAGAGATTAGTTCGCCAATTATGAGACAAGTGGAGGAACCGTAGTAATGGGCAATAATGCAACTTGTAAAACAGTTGGCATTGGTTCAGTTCGGGTTTGCTGCCATGATGGAATCATGAGGACCATTACAGAAGTCCGTCATGTTCCTGATATGAGGAAGAATTTAATCTCCCTAGGTACTTTGGATAAAAATGGCTACAAGTACATGAGTGAAGGAGGAACTATGAAAGTGACTAAAGGCTCTTTAGTCATGCTAAAGGCCAAGTTGGACGATGGCCTTTACACATTGGAAGGAAGCACCATCATTGGCTCAGTTAATGCATCTACCATGCAATTATTCTAATGATGACAAGGCAAGATTATGGCACATGAGACTGGGTCATATGAGCGCACGAGGACTAGAGATATTGAGCAAATGTAACCTTTTGAATGGTGAGAAGATCGGCACACTTGAATTTTGTGAGCACTGTGTTCTAGGGAAGCAGAAGAAGGTCAGCTTCAGCACTGGCAAGCACAAGACAGGAGGGGTGCTAGACTATATCCATTCAGATTTATTGGGTCCCTCTCAGCTTCCATCGAAGGGAGGAAAGAGGTATCTTCTCACATTCATTGATGATTTTTCATGAAACGTTTGGGTGCGTTTCCTGAAAGCAAAAAGTGATGCTTTTGAAGAATTTAAAGAATGGAAGATTTTGATTGAGAATCAAATGGAGAGAAAAATCAAGTATCTTCGCACAAATAATGGCTTGGAGTTTTGCAGTGAAGAGTTCAATGATTTCTACAAAGTTCATGGGATCGCAAGACATAAGACGGTCAGGCACACACCACAGAAGAATGGAGTTGCGGAGAGAATGAACATAACTTTTCTTGAGAAAGCTCATTGTATACTCTAATAAGCTAAAATGTCCAAAGTGTTTTAGGCTGAAGCAGTTCATACTGCTTCTTATATTGTCTATCGATCTCCAGCATCAGCGATTGACTTTAAGACTCCGAATGAGGTATGGTCAGGTGAACCCTCTGACTATTCATACTTACGAGTATTTGGGTGTCCAACTTATTATCATGTTAACGAAGGAAAGTTGGAACCAAGGGCTAAGAAAGCCATATTTGTAGGGTATGTAGATGGAGTAAAAGGGTACAAGCTTTGGTGCTTGTCTTTACTCAAATTTGTAGTTAGTAGAGATGTTACCTTTGATAAATCCTCTATGCTTGATCCTCATAAAGTTTCTGTGGAATTATCAAGAAACGAGAACAACGAGCAGGTGGAGCTGCCGGTGAAGCTCACCATGAAAAAGGATCTAGAAACTCAAGTTGATGAGTCAAAAGATGTGGATCTTGAAGAACCTGCTGTTAATGAACCATACACAATTGCAAAGGGAAGGGACAAAAGGCAAATACGAAAATTGGAACATCTTATAGAGCAAGCAAATCTAATTGGATATGCGTTCGTAGCTGCAGAAGAAGAGATTAAGGATCTCGAGCTTTTCTCGTATATTGAAGCAACTTCTTGCAAGGATGCTACAAAATGGAGGTTAGCCATGATGGAAGAGACTCCACATGGGTCTTAGTTGAAAGGCCAAAGGAGAAGAGGACAGTTGGATGCAAATGTGTCTACAGAAAGAAAGAGGGCATTCCAGGAGTGGGAGATGATAAGTTCAAGGCGAGATTGGTTGCAAAGGGTTTTAGTTAGAAGGAGGGAATTGACTATAATGAGGTCTACTCTCCAGTTGTGAAACATAGCTCAATTCGCATGCTACTAGCATTGGTTGCACAATTTGACTTGGAGCTTAAACAACTTGATGTCAAAATTGCTTTCTTACATGGTGATCTAGAAGAGTCAATCTATATAGATGAGCTTGAAGGTTTCCTAACTGAGGGAAAAGAAAACCATGTATGCCAACTGAAGAAGTCTTTGTATGGTTTGAAGCAATCCCCTAGACAATGGTACAAGAGATTTGATGCATTCATGACTACACATGGATTCTTGGGGAGTTCATTTGATAGTTGTGTGTATCACAAGAAGATCTTTGGTAACTCTATGATTTATGTATTGTTGTATGTTGATGATATGCTTATTGCTTCTAACAACATCATAGAGATAAACAATCTGAAGAAATTGTTGAGCAAGGAATTTGACATGAAGGATTTGGGGGCTGCAAAGAAAATTCTTGAAATGGAGATTTCAAGAAAAGACGGTGTTGTACATCTTTCTCAGAAGAGATATATTGAAAAGGTTCTTGAGAGATTCAATATGCACATAAGCAAGCCTGTAATACACCATTAGCTTCTCATTTTAAGTTTTCAGAGTTACAAATGCCTCAGTCTGAATATGAGTTGGAGCATATGTCAAAGATCCCTTATGCTAGCGGAGTTGGTAGCATCATGTATGCTATGGTTTGCGCACGTCCAGATATTGCTCAATGTGTAAGTGTGGTAAGTAGGTACATGGTCAATCCTGGAAAAGGCATTGGGAAGCTGTCAAGTGGATATTAAGATATCTCAAAGGAGCTTCTAATGTTGGCCTAACCTTTCGAAAAGGTGAAGGTATTTCAATTCTCGATTATGTGGATTCTGATTATGCAGGAGATCTCGATAGAAGGAGGTCTACAACTGGATACATATTTACTTTTGTTGGTAGTGTTGTTAGTTGGAAATTGACTTTACAGTCAATTGTCGCTTTGTCAACAACAGAGGCAGAATATATGGTAGCAACAGAGGCAGTAAAAGAAGCAATTTGGTTGAAAGATTTGGTGGCAGAATTAAGTTTAGTTCAGCTAGAACCAACTCTAAGATGTGATAGTCAAAGTGCTATTCATTTGATTAAAAATCAAAGATTTCATGAGTGCACTAAACACATTGATGACAGATTTCATTTCACTTGAGATGTCGTTGAAGAGGGAGCTATCAAGATTGAGAAGGTTATCCGAGACGATAACGCTGCAAACATGTTGACCAAGATAGTCCCGCTTGCCAAGTTTGCACACTGCAAGGACTTGGCGGGAGTATGCATCAACTAGTGCAACTCTGGGAGAACAACTGCTAGGTGGAGCTAGTATGTTCAATAAAGGTTTGATTCTTCTTGTTTCTTACAACGGGATTGCCCAGTAAGCTTAGAAGTTTTGGAGGAAGTTGTTCATATGCATGCTCGGAATGCAAATCAAGGTGAAGATTGAAAGAATTGGTTTGGTGGAAAATCTTGTCAAGGTGGAGATTTGTTAAAGTTGACAAGATTTACCATGAATATGTGAAAATGTTTGGTAGATAAGACTTTTCTTCTTAGTATTGGTAGGTATACATTTTTGGCACATATGATGTCATGGATGACATCAAGAGGAAGAATTCACTCCTATAAGTAGGTAGCTCTTGGTTCATTTGTAACATCGCCTATCACTTGTCTTCTTATCTCCTAAGGCATAAGATTTCTTTCTTGTAGCAAATACATTAGAAGAGTATAGAATTGTTAAATTCTCTTAGATGTATTTGGGATCTCTCCCCTTTCTTTGTTAATATAGAAGCAGTTGTTCTTTGGTGGCCTTAGGATCATTCCGATCCAAATATCGTTGTTCTATCTTTCTTCTTGTTCTTATTTTTTCACTTTTTCCGCTAACAAACCCTTTGGATTCCAAAGCGTGTCTCCAAACCTCCAATCTATCATTAACGTTAGTCCAAGTCTTATCAATCAGTACTATGTCATTTGCAAATAACATATACCATGGAACCTCCTCCTAAATAGACTGTGTCAGCTCATCCATCACCAATGTTGTAATGACAAATGAAATGACGAGGCTGCTAAAAGCATGAATTGAATTCTTTTGGAGAGAGAATGGTGTGTATACACTTCTAAATGTTGGTCTATCAAAACACTTCTGGGATGAGGCAATCTCTATCGCATGTTTTTTTCTATTAAATTTTCACCATTGACTGCTATGGAGTTAAAGACTGGCTCGGCAAACTTACTGATTATTCATACATAAAGATTTTTGATTTTCTTGCATACGTGCATGCATGCCAATGGAGGAGAATAAAAAGTGAGAAGTGTATTTTTCTTTGTTATGTGCAGGGGTGGCAATTGAGTGGGTTGGGTCAAATTTGAGCGGGTTATAATGGGTCAAGACCCAACCCAACCCAAATATGCTTGGGTCAAGATGGGCTGGGTCAAAACGAATTGAGTAATGGATTATAGAGCTGGTCAAGACCCAACCCTACTCAACTTTTACTAAGTTTACTTATTTTATTTGGTCTTTTTCAATATTTTAGTACTTAAATAATTATATTATAGCTATATAAAACATATCAAACTAAAAGAAAAGTGTTTTGAAAATATTTTAGCAAGATCTCTCTCAAGTCAATTCGAGTTGCATATCAACCCAATTTTAAATGGGTTAAATGAGTTAGGTTAAGATGGGTTGAGCAAATAATTGGGCAAGTTATTAACCCGTCCAAACTTCAAAGGGTTGAACCGGGTTGGGTGGGTTAGGCTTAATTTTGTCACCCCTAGTTATGCGTTCAAGGTAAAAGTATCTAAGTTGTGATGTCCCAATCCTGAATCATTAAACTTTGTCATTAGCGGAGATGTTCTTTTTTGCATATGGGTCTTGTCATATTTTATGACCATCGTTTCTTGACTCTGTTTTCAGTGAAAAATGGTGCCTCTTACAGGAGGAATCTTCCCTGTAAATTGATGATTTCCTGCTCATTTATTAGAATCAATCAAGTATTGATCAAGAGAGAGCTGCATCAAGTCTTCAATAAAGATATCAAGAGTTATGTCAAGGAAATTGAGAGTGATAAGATAAAATATTAGAGAATTAAGTTGATACTCTGATTGATCAACAGGAATAAAGACTGGACTTCGATCTATCAGATATTATGGACTATTGGTTCCCTGTGAGAATTGTATTTGTCTCTACTGCACAGGACATGACAATTAGAGTGAATGTTGATTTCTAAGGGGTCACATTCTCTGATAGTTCAAGTTATCAAGAGATCAGAATATCTAGGATAGCGCATGATTTTTTAGCGCAAGACCGCAATAACAATAAAGATTTTGCAAGTATGATGTAATAGAAGAAGACTCTGGGTTAATAAAAGAATTCTTAGTTCATGGACTTTCTAAATTCCACCAATTATTCTGTCGGGTTGTATCTTGTTTTATCTAGGTCTAGTTCATAGTCTTTGGACATCACAATTGATACATTGTACTTGTCTGTGAAAATTCAGCAAAACTTTTTATTTTATTTTTTAATATTCTTTTTGAGATATGTGGAAGATTGTTAGATAAAACAATTGTTTTAGCATCCCAAAAAGTAGTTAAAGAAGAAATTTATTTTGTCAAACTTGTCTTTACTGCCCAATGTCCCTCCCAACGTCTCTTTTTTTAAACACAAATTGCCTTTATGGCCTTGATCTTTTGTGTCTGTTAGCATATGTTCTTTTATATATAAAATACCAATGTGGAGTTGTGGAAAACAGAGAGCAATTATTTCTCTTCTTTTTTTATTTGTTGGGTTTTACTATATTCAATCTTTGTTAGTTTTCTTTTGCTAAAAGAGTGTGTTGAATAATAACCCTTAGGAAAGTGTCATTGTCATGCCTTAATCTTTAAAGAATTTGCTATAATGTTTGTGATCTAAGATTCCCAATACAAACTACTCTGGAAGGAAACCAGTCTCTCCCAATGGTTAGAAAAATGTAAAACTTTATATCTGCTCTGACCTTTAGGTAAAATCCCCCTATTTGCTGAAAGTCGTTTCATCTATTGAAAAATTTTCTCTTGAGTTGTGCAGTGGAGGATTGCGTTTGAAGCGTGACATTACCGAATATGGAGAGTTTGTTCGTAGTTTCAATGCCCCTCAGGTTGATGAGAAATTTGAACAGCTTGGAATGTAAGTTGCAAGAGTTGTGAAAATTATTAAGCCTTATAGAAAACATAATTTCCTGTTTTGACTTTTGCTTCAGCATAGCGAATGTGTTTATTGTTGCTCCTGAAAGTCTGGGCCCGTTGTTTGAGGGAACTCCGAGCATTAAGAAAGATGCGCAAAGGTAACTAAGATGTCGACATATTCATCTTCTTTTTTATGTTATGCATGTATTCAAGTGAATTTAGCAAAACATTTCTTTTGTTTGCAAGCTCAGGTTTATTCAACTCCGTGATGACTACAAGAATGCAAAACTTGCATCAAAGCTCAGCTCTTTGTGGAATTAGCTTAGTTGGATCAGATATCATATTGGATTTCTGAGCTAGAAGTTTTGTTCATTCTAGTTCTGAGTCCTTTTTCACTTCGCTCTCATGATTTTTACTACATGTTTTCCTGAATGTCTAGGCCATAAATTAAGGAGAAAGTTGTGATCAAAGCTTCCTCTTATGTTCATTTTTATTACCAGGTTGACTTCCAGCCTATTTGGTTCACCAATTATCTTTTAAAAATTATATCATCCTCAGTTTTTGGGTTCTTTTAATAATGTATAACTAAAATTGATTTTTTTAAAAAATCATATCAGTTTCTATTTTGTATCGAATTTTTTATCTTTTTATTTTTAAAATATCATTTCAAAATACATTATTATTATTATTATTAAAATATTTTTTTGCAAGTTTGTTTTTGAAAAAATACTTTAATTCTTCACCAAAAAGTGAAGAATGTAAAATCTTATTATCGTAATGTTTGATATAAAATTTTATATAGAAATGTTTGCATAAATTTTATCATATTGTTTGATAGAGTATCTATTATAATATCTTTTCATTTTAAACCTAATTAATTAAATGTTAAGCAAAAGGCAAAGACTTAAAATCATCATGTCACCCAAGGCTTAGGACCTAGATAATATTATATTTGAAAAATATTATAAAATATTTATATATCAAATTTAACATGTTGATATGTAAAATATATTTGCATACATGTAAAGTTATTTGGTTTGATTTATAATTTTTTTTATTTTTTTATTTTTGAAAAACTAAGGAAAAAGTAGACAAAATATAGCTAATGCAAAATTATCCTTAAAGGATTCAATCCAAACTATTTAGGAAAAAGTACACAAAATAAACCTAATTTGAAATTATTCACCCTCTAGACTAAATCTAAATTATTTACCCTTAATGGACCCATGATTTAAATTATTTATCTTTTTACCCACTTATCCTTTTTTATTTCGTGACTGATGTCAGCATTAATACTATGAAATATACTACGACGGTATGTATATACCACACTGATATCATATAGAATGAGATCAATCATTTGTAATATTCTGGCGGTATATTGATACCCAATCCGTATCGTATAGGATTATGTTTTTTTTTAAGAAATAAAAAAATATGTTAAACTCTAATTTAGTAGAAAATATATTCGTTATGATACTCCATCGGTATATTTATACTATATCGATATTGTATAAGACTGAAAATTATTAAAGTTACAAAAATATTTATTAAACTCTAAATTAGTAGAAAATATATTCTTGTGATACTCTAATGGTGTATGTATACCCAATTAATATATTATACAAGGTGATGCTGATATCAACATGACATCAGCGCGCGAATTGTAATATTAGAGGGGCTAATTTTAATAGTATGGGGGTATAAAATGTAAAGGGGTATATGAATGTAAATCGTTTGTTTTAAAGGAGCATAAGCTTACTTTTCCCAACTATTTACCCTTAATGGACTCATGACCCAAACTATTTACCTTCTTACCTCACTTTCCCCTTTTTCTTTCACCTTGATGTCAGCATGAATACTATATAATAATCTTCTGTGATACTGTGATGGGGTGTGTATATATATATATATATATATTATACTGATATCATATATAATGATCTTAATCCTCTATGACACTCAGTGGTATTTTGATACAAATCGGTATTATATACGATTATGTTTTTCTTTAAGAAATAAATAAGAAACAAATAAAGAAATTATTAAACTCTAAATTAGTAGAAAATATATTTGTTATAATACTTCATCGATATATTTATATAATATCAGTATCGTATAGGACTAGAAAATTATTAAAGTTACAAAATCTGTTGGTATATTGATACCCTATTGGTATCATATAATTTTTGGGCTCTTTTTTTTAATAAATAATAAAATAATTAAGAGAAAATTATCAAAGTTATAAACTTATTTATTAAATTCTAAATTAGTAGAAAATATATTCTTTGTGATACTCTATCGGTATATTGACATCATATTAGTATCATATAGGACTGAGATTAATCCTTTATAATACTCTATCGGTATATGTATACCCTGTTGGTATTATCATACAAGGTAGGTGTTGACATCAGCATGAC
>JAABOM020057622.1:0-14902 GCA_011800125.2 Solanum clarkiae
CTTTTTATCATCATTTCATCAACATGTAGTCATTCAACTCATAAGACATATATTTGACACTTAATTCCTCAAGAATCCATAACCGAACATTTTATCAAACACTTAGAGGGTGTGTAATGCTAATGTAAGACCATACAATTCAAGAGTGAAACTATACTAGAAAAATCAGTGTAAAACATCAACAGATACTTCGTAACACCCTCAAACAATATACATCAAGATCCTTCATCAATTCTTACAGTAGACCTTAGATTCATAGCTCCAAACATAGTAAAATAGTCACGATTTCGTAATCCCCAACATAGTGTTCAGTGCTTTTCAAAATAGCTAAGACCCATGAATAAACAAACTATAAATCATGCAATTTTGAGTAAAAAGAGCTTGGGTATTGTGGGAGAAAAGAACCCCTGAAATAAACCCACATACCTTAGCTTTGGAGATAAACTTGATGAAGACTATAGATGGAACATGAAGCTTGAGAGGAAATCCTTAGATCCAGAGAGGGTTTTGAGACTTGAGTTTAGGAGTAAAATATTTGGCTAAGGTTTTGAATAAGTATTGAGGAGTGTTTAGAATGATATGAGGGTGCAAAATAGTTAAGTATAGGCATTTTGACGTTTGGGAACCCTTAGGCCCAAGACTTAAAAAGTCTTGGACTAAATCCAAAAACTGACCAAATTTTACGCTAGTGCATACCCTTGGCGCGTCGCGCCAGAGGAGTGAAAAACTCTCTGGAAATCATTTTTTGAAAAATCAAAATTGCTAATCTTTTGCTATTAGATTAGAACTAGACCAATTTTTCACTCAAAATGACCCCCTGAACAAGAATATGAAGTCATATTTTTGATATTGCGCACGGATTTTGAGATTTATGAAAATTACGATTCCAAGCACTTTTGAGGCACATCTTCGGACACTTTTTGGGGTCGTTACAATATCATCCTTTGAAAATATGGTGGATTTTAAATTGCTTTTCTTGGTTAAATATCACTCTGATGGTTCTATTGATAGGGTTCACAAAACAACATGGGCCTGACTTTCGATGCATTTTAGTCATGTTGTAAAGCCTGCAACTGTTAGACTCATTCTCGCAATTGCAATATGACAAAGCTTGCCCATTTGTCAACTTGATATCAATAATGGCTTCCTACGAGGTCGTCTGGATGAAAAAGTTCGTATGTGCCAACCACCTAGTTTTGAAGCTTCTACACATTCGACACTTGTTTGCAAGTTGTACAAAGCTATATATGGCATCAAACAAGCTCTCAAAGCCTGGTACATTGAACTCAAAAATTACTTGGTTACTTTGCGATTTATTAAATCCCAATATGATTCTTCATTGTTCTTCCTGCATAATTTTGAGTTTACTATTTATATTCTAGTATACGTTGACAACATAATTGTTACAGGTAATCAGATTCGTGGTGTTCAAAGAATTATTGCTAGTCTTGTTATCTGATTCTCCCCAAAGGATCTTAGTCCATATCATTATTTTCTTGGTGTTAAAGTCTTATATTATCCTTGTGGTCTTTCATTGTATCAACAGAGATACATTACAGATATGTTGTAGGAAGCTAATATGCACAATTGTAAGGGTGTCTCAACACCAATGGTTTCAACCGTTGTTTTACCGTAGTCTGCTGAAGATTCTCTAGTTGATGGCTCTCTTTTAGGAGGATAATTGGTAAACTACATTACCTTTCTTTTACATGTTCAGACATAGTGTTAGCAATTAGCAAACATCCATGCAACAACCCTTAACATCATATTGGATAGCCATGAAACGTCTCCTTCAGTATATTCACCAAACATATTTATTTGTCCTTCTAATTGCAAATGAACATCATCACCGTCTTCTAGCTTACTCAGATTCTGACTAGGCTGCGGATCCTCTCAATAAAATCTCCACTACAGGTTATGTTGTTTACCTTGGCTGCTCTCCAATATCCTGGTCCTCTAAAGAGAAAAGATAGGTGTTCAGCTCTTCCACGAAGGGATAATATCTAGCTGTAGCAGCTACTGCTTCTCAAATAAATTTGCTAAAAAACATTTTCCACCACTCCTGAGATATTTTGTGACAATGCCAGGATAACATACATTTGCGCCAACTTCGTGTTCCATAGTCGGATCAAACATATTGCTACTTATTTTCACTTTGTTTGTGAACAAGTCCAAAACAAGTATATCGCAGTTCAACAGCTTCACTCAAGTAGCAGATATATTTACCAAACCACTTCCACAAGCTTCTTTTGTTAAGTATTTTTCCAAGTTTAGTGTTGTTGACACCACCAACTTGAGGAGCCATAATAATGGATGATTAGAAGACTCCTTAGTGCAATAAAATTCAATTGTCATAGTTCCTAATCTTTAGGAATTTGTCATAACTCGTTCCTTCTATTTAGACTTTGTTAATAGTCATTATCTTCATGCACAGATTCTTTGTATAGAAACACTATGATCAATAACATCGATTACAATTTTCCCATCTTCTGCTCTTGTCTCTTTAAAAACATGGTAACCTTACAACAACAACAACAACATACCTAATAGGATCTCACAAGTAAGGTCTGGGAAGGGTAAAATATATGCAAACCTCACCACTATCTCATAGAGATAGAGGGACTATTTTTGGGAAAACTTTGTCTCAAGAATCAAGACCCATAAGAAAAAAATAATTCATATGGAAAAAAGTAAAGAATAGAAAAATGAAGAACGACTAATAATAAAAAATAAATGATAGTATGTAAATACGAAAAAGTAACACTAAAAAAATTAACAAAAAGGTAACAACTATAAGATGGATAATGGTAAAATAGGATAAAACTAACTACTCCTACTAACCTACTATATCACTAGGTCAGACATCATTCTACCCCTACTAACATGTTAGCTTGCTACCCTAATATGTGACCTCCACTTCTTTCTATCTAAGATCATGTCCTTGGTGAGATGAAGTTTCACCATATCTTGTCTGGTCACCTCCCCACAATACTTCTTCGATCTACCCCTACCGCTCCGAGTAACCCCCAAGTCCAACCTTTCGCACCTCCTAACAGGAGTATCGATACTTTTTCTCTGCACATGTTCAAACAAATGCAGTCTCGCTTCCCGCATCTTGTTAGCCACAGGGGCCACCTCCAGTTCTCTTGAATGGTCTCATTCCTAACCTTATTGCTCCTAGTATATCCACACATCTATCTCAACATCCTCATCCCAATGACCTGCATCATCTAAACATGTCAATTTTTGATTGGCCAGCACTCTACCCCACATAACAAAGACAGTCTAACCACCATTCTGTAAAACATACCTTTAAGCTTAGGTCATATTTTCTTATCACATAGAACTACGGAGGCAACCCTCTATTTCATTCATGCTGCCCCAACATGGTGTGTAACATCATTTTCAATATCACCACTACTCTAGATAATGGACCCAAGATATTTAAAGCTTTCTCTCTTGGGAATGGATTGAATGTTAAGGCTCACTTCAAAGTTTGCTTCATCCCTTACAACACTAAATTTTCATCCCAGGTATTCTGTTTTAGTCATGCTTAGTTTAAACCTTTTAGATTCCAAAGTCTGACTCTAAACCTCCAATCTATCATTAACTTAAGCCTGAGTCTTATCAGTTAGTATTATGTCATCAGCAAATAACATACAACATGGACCTCCTCTTGAATAGACCGTGCTATCTCATCCATTAGTAAGGCAAAAAGAAACATGCTCAACACAAATCTTTGATGAAGCCCATCTCAATTGGAAAATACTCTAAGCCTCCTCCCACCATTCTTAGTTAGCTACGTCATACATGTCCTTTATTGCTCTAATATACACCATTGGAACACCTTTCATCTCTAAACATCTCCATAGGATATCCATCGGACTTTGTCATACTCCTTCCAAGATCAATGAACACCATATGAAGGTTCTTCTTTCTTTCCCTATATTTCTCCACTAATCTCCGAACAAGACAAATTGCATCAATAGTCAACAAACCCGACGTGAATCCAAACTGATTTTATGAAATAGACACTCTTTTTCTCACCCTTATCTCTACCACTCTCTCCCAAATCTTCATAGTGTGGCTTAAAAAATTGATACCCCTATAGTTGTTATAGTTTTGGATAACACCCTCGTTCTTGTACAAAGCGACCATTGTATTCCTCATCCATTCATCAGACATCTTAGCAGTCTACGTGATAGCACTAAATAGTCTAGTCAATCACTCTATACCATCCTTGACCATGCTTTCCAAAAATCCACATGAATCTCATCGGGACCGATCGCACTCCCTATCTTCATTCTTCTAATGGCATGTCTAACCTCCTCATCTCAAAAACACCTGTAGTAACCAAATCTCAATGACCATCAGAGTATGACAACTCCCTAGCTCAATATTTCTCTCTCCTTTTTCATTTAAGTGTTTATGGAAGTAGGCTTGCAACCTTAGCTTAATGGAGGTCTTATCCACTAACTCCTCATCCTTAATGCCCTTCACTTGGTCCAAGTCGTGAGCTTTCCTCTCTCTCTCTCTCTCTCTCTCTCTCTAGTGAACCTATACAATCTCCTGTCCCCTCTTTTATCACATAGCTCTACATGTAAGTACTCAAACATTTGTTGTCTTAACACACGTCATTGTTATCTTTGCTTCTGTCTTCATCGCCTTATATATATCATTTAGCCTTCACTTTTCATCCTTATCCCTACACTCCAGCCACTCTATATAAGCAACCTTCTTAGCTTTCACTTTGCTTTAAACTTCTCCATTCCACCACTAATCACCCCGACTTCCACCAAAGGTCCCTCTCGAAACCCCTATTACATAAGTAGCTATTTTTCTAATGCAACTAACAGTAATTTCCCACATATTGTTCATATCTCCACTACACTTCTAAGATCCTAAACAACTCAAGTTGTCTCCCATCTCTCGAGAAAGAGTAGGAGTCCAGCCTCCCTATCTAATCCTTGGTTGAGCATAAATACCCTTCTTCTTCTTTTTTCTCTTAATTTCTAATTCCATCACTAGGAGCCAATGTTGACTGGAAATATTTTAACTCAGAATAACCTTGCAATCCTACAAAGGCTTCTATTGCCCTTCTGAAGGAATAACTAATCCATTTGAGTTTTAGCTACCGTACAACGAAAGGTAATCGAGTGATTCTTCCTCTTCGGGAAGCATGATTTAGAAATAACTAACTCAAAATCTTTGGCAAAATCTAAGAGATATGTCCTACTACATTCCTCTCTCTAAAACCAAAGTCTCCATGAACATCTTCAAACCCACTAGAAGTTGCACCAATATTCCCATTAAAATTTCCCCAAAGAAGATTTTTTATGTACAAGTATACCACTCACAACCTCATCCAACTTTTCAAAATAAAGATTTTTGACCTCCTCAGCCAGGCCCACTAAGGGAACATAGGCACTAACTACATTCACTACATGACTATAGTCCACAAGTTTAATAAGCATTATCCTATCATTAGTTCTCCTAACCTCAACCACATACTCCCTAAGTTCCTCATCTACTAGAATACCTACTCCATTTCTATCCCTAGAACCACCTGAGTACCATAATTTAAACATGTTTACATCCCGGGATTTAGTGCCGACCAATCTAGTCTCTTAAACACACATTATACTTATTTGTCTCCTCTTAAGATGTTTTACTAGCTCTATGGACTTCCCTGTAAGTGATCCTATATTCCACGACCCTACTCTTAACTTAAATAAGAATATTCCCTTCTTATCACCACTACCACTCACCTCCAATCCCAACCATGACTTGACCTTAATCCACCATCAGAACCCATCGCCATTAAAACTAAAGATTAGTAACTCAAGATACTACAAATGATCAAGAACAAAATAATCCAATAGTATAGTACAAACAATAAATATAAAGTATGCTTAATAGTAATCAAACAATCAGATTCAAATCTCAAGATGGATAAACGAGATATTAACTCTACGGTCTATGGTAAAACACAACCCAATATGATAAGTAAGCTCACAAGATATAATAAATGATAAGTATAGAATTATATGATAAATCTAGAAATATATACGGTGAGAGGCAACACAACAAACAGGAGTCTACATCACAATATATACAAGGAAAGAGATATGGAGTACGAAATTGAAAAATATAATTGATTAAATAGTAAATAGAAAGATACCGCCAGAAAATTATTGAACATCTCTGGAAAATGCTGAAAAAGAGACTTTATCTTCACCCGATCACCTCATCGAAAAACTATATCCTGAAAGATTCTCGCCAAATTTTGGAGTATGACATCGCTAGATATGCGTGCTTTTGTCTTTAGATTAAAAAGTCAGCCAAAAAAAGAAAAGAAATCTTCGCCGAACATCTCATCGTTATTTGGAATATGACATCATCGAAATCTGAGATTGATGTTTCCAGAATCTAGGATAGGAGCATACTTCTATCTTCAAAATTAGAGTCAGCCAAAAAGTGTACATGAAACTCCCTCAGAAAACTCTTTCATTCTTTCCTAGGAAAGGAAAGAAGAGAGAATCAGAAAATCTCAAGAATTAGGACAAATCTAGTGAATAAATCGACAGATTTGAAATCCAAACCTTAAAATTTGATTTCCTCACTTTAGTTGGAAAAGTAACCGTAGCCAGAAAAGGGGAATTTGCACTATTACTCAATAGGACAAAATACCCTTCACCAATGAGAAAGTGATAAAAAATCAAAATATTTTAAAACATGAAAATGTTGACCTTTTTTTTTTTTACTTCTAACCCTTCCAATTCTCTCCCATGGCTCCTCTCATCATGCTAGAATATGAGGGGATACTTAAGAAACTTAAATCGAAACACACTAGTGTCGACGAAACTTCAAATTGAAGGATTAATTTGTTTAGTTGAAGTTTTCTTTTATCGTGACTTTTTCTCTGTTAACACTTGACCAGTATATAGTGTTGGATTTAATTCTGTAACTAGCTAGACACTATAAAGTCATTTAGAGTTTTCACTCAGAGGTCTAGTTTTCATCATTCTATTGGATCGTCAGGTAAGCACAATTCAGGAACAAGATAACATTTTGACATATAGATAAATGCATAAATAAGGATAATGCAATGGTAATGGATCAAACACTGAATGAAAAACATATTTCAATTCAAAAAAGATGCTAAAAAAACCCACACCAACTGAAGGAAGATACATGAAGTTCTTCATAAGCAATAATGAACATCTGAAATCTTCTTTCTTTAGAAACCTCATATAGTTAAATTCACAATCGCAGCATAAATTTTAGAGGTTCAAGTTATTCAAGATGATCATGAAAACAAATAGAAACATAATTTAAATGCAGTAATGAAAGCTGTGAAAATTGATGTTTTGATGCAAATCAAGGCAAGAATCGAATACGACATATCTTCAAGAAAAACAAGTCAAATTTGTTCTCAAATAAAATGTTAAAGATGAACAAAATTATTTGCTCTTTTGAAGGTCCTTAGGTGGTAAGAAATATGGTTTTCTTGACTATAAGCCATCTGCTTAAGAAAATAACCAGCAAAGTAAAGCACTAGCTAAAAATAAGGAAATCATCTAAAAGATACTTCCAATTGAAGCACACCCAAAGATAATGTTCCATTTACCTCAAATAATGTCGTCAAAGTACCTTTTTCAATTGTGAAAAATAACAATATCTTACTGATAGGTCAACATTTTTTCTCTTTATAGTTCATTCTATTTAAACAAATGCAAAATAAAATTAATGCAAGTAATTTGGGATGTAAAAAGAGAGAACATATCATGCAGAATTGAATCTGTCAAAAATGTGATCTTTAGTTAAAGATTTTGCTATTACATATGTCACATCCTATCCATATCAATATGATGTGTCCTTTCCTTCTTTGGCGCATTTATGCATCAGGATTCTTTTTTATCTATTTTTTCTGACTTTTTCCTTATTTTCTTCTCGCTAATCAATTGAGTTATTCACATTGGGAGAGCAGTGGTGAGAGTCTTGGTTCATTCTTTTTGCATCGAAAATCTATTATCTACTCAGTTCTTCACAGAATTTTGAGGCAACAATTTCCAGAGTTCAATTTCACATCATCTTGTAAAAATTTTGAAGTAGTTGTTTTGGGGAAACAGTATTGGCCTTTTGTGTTTGTTAAAGATATAATGGTACTTAAAGAACAGATGGGAGTAGTTTTTTGCATGTCAAAATGACAAAATTAATGAAAGATATTCCGTATTTCTGGATGTTACACTTGACACACAAGTTGTCCTTATTGGCAGAACTAATAAAGCAAAACAGGATAATAAAAATGTTGTTGAAGGTAAGCAGATTATTTCATTAATCATGCCGATTTGTGATCATAACTCAATGGTCAACACAAATTTAGACTTCTTTTGTGAGAAGGGAGGGGTATCCAAAATTTTTACCTTATATAGGGAAATATGGTCCAATCTTCAAACAATAACACTATGATCCTAACGGACTGGCTCCATTCATCATGTCATGGAGTCTGATTAGCTTATTGGAACTAGACCTTCTCCATGTCAACATGAAAATGGAATATGCCATGCCAATCAACATAATTCTACTTCTCAAGATTACACTACCACACCATAAAATTGGATAGAATAGATATTCTCATCCTGCTTAATTGCATTTTATATAAGCTCTAAATCGAAGGTGCGGACGTTACAATTTATCACCATTTGGGTGTATTTTCTTCTTCCATGTGTGTCAATCTCTCCAAATGTATTACATGATACAACTCCATTACTAAAAGCAATATCGGCTAAATGGTTGTGTTAATGTATCACAATGGATATCACATCGAATACCATTCTAATTATGAGTATGTGATTTTTAATCCAAGATTCAGTTATTCCGTACTCTTTCATCTGTCATATATCAACTTGTAGAAATTAATCCTTACACTTCTGAATTTCTTGTTCTTCATCATTAAATTTCCGAAAATAACTATTTTGTCATTTAACTAATCAAAAATTAATTCAAGCTTTGGTATTCCTTCTTATTTTTCTATATCCCATGCTTAAAGTTAGAATGTTTTTATACATGTTACCATAATTTTTTTATCCTATTAGATTGACATTAGAATCAATAGACATGTTTTTTCTTCTTGATTTTGAGTTTTTATATAATATATATACGTGATTATACATCATATATACAGAGCATCCAGACTAGATATGTTTATATAAGAAGAGTTGTATTACTAGAACTCAAAGGCATCCACTAGAAACCGTAAAAGAGCTAAATTATATAAAAGAAACTTGGAAGAGAAATATAAAAATACAAATATCTTAACTATCTCATTCCTCAGATAAGCATATGATACTTGAAAACAATCTCCAATGACATTCTTGAGTGAGTTAAAACTTGGGATGTAGCTAGTTGCCTCAAATCCACTATACACTTTGACCTTTGTAAACTTCTTTATTTTGCATTGTAAGAAACTATGAGTGTGTCACGATCCCTTCTCATCAATATTTCTCCATCTTTCCAAGTTGAGATTGGTATAAATCTATCACAATGAATATTCGATTGAATAATATCCTTCAAACTACAATGTCTAGTCCAAGATTCAACAATTCTATACTCTTTCATCCACCATATATCAGCATACTCAGTATGGACATTATCACACAGACATAGACAATTCTCCAATTCTCCAGCTCTCCAATGGTGGTTATGATAGAAATTCTTTCACGATTGACTATTAAGTCCATTTTTCGTTGTAAGATGGTTTGTAAACTTTGGTATCATTATAACCTTCTCAACAGCTTCCATAACTAGATCTGGTCCTAACAAGGCCACCTCACCTACCTCAAACCACCCCACCCGGGATCTACAACACCTACGATAGAGGGCCTCAAAAAGAGATACCAATGCTAGAATGATAGCTATTGTTGTAGGCAAACTCAATCAATGAAATATGATTATCCAACTACCCTTAAGTTCCAATACACAAACCCTAAGCATGTCCTCAAGTGTTTGGATAGTTCTTTCAGCTTGGCCATCCGTTTGAGGGTGAACCACTGTACTAAGCTTAACTCATGTACCAAGACCCCTTTGAAAGGACCTCCAAAAGTGTGGACTGAATTGAGCCCCATGATCCGATATGATGGACAAAGGAACCCCATGCAACCTTACCAAGTCATGAATGTATAACCTTGCATAATCTTCAGCCCCATATGTGGTCTTAACCTATAGAAAGTGAGCTGATTTTTTCATCATAACACCACAATCCAAATGGAATCAAAACCCTTTCTAGTCTTGGGCAACCCAACCACAAAATTCATATTAATCACCTCCCACTTCCATGTAGGAATCTCAATGTCTTGGGTTAGGCCACCCGGGCTTTGACGTTCGGCATTGACTTGTTGACAACTATGACAATCGGAAATGAATATGGCAGTATCCCTCTTCATGCCTCCCCACCAATACACATCCCTCAAGTCTCTATATATTTCTGTGGAATTGGGATGGATAGAATAAGAAGAGTTATGGGCCTCATCAAGGATCTTTTCTATCAAACCATTAACACACATTACACACAACCTACCTTGGTACCTAAGGGCACCAGCCCCCTTAGGAGAACCTCCACCTTGCTCTCTTTCACCAAGGCCTTCAATTCTAACAAGGAGGGATCAAGATCTTGTTTCGCTATCACCTCATCAATCAAAGAAGACTTAGAACCATCAACAACAACCACACCACTATTACCAATCTCTTTCAACCTAACTCCTAATCTAGCCAATCGATGTACCTCCCTAGCCATTTCCTTGTCACCACCATCAACATATGCTAGGCTACCCATACACACCATACTCAAAATATCTACCACCATATTTTCCTTACCGGGATGATAATGCACAATAATATCATAGTCCTTAAGAAGTTCTAACCATCTCTTTGCCTCAAGTTGAGATCCTTTTGAGTGAAGACATATTGGAGGCTCTTATGATCGGTGAACACATCAACATGCACCCCAGTAAAAGTAATGACACCAAATCTTTAATGCAAACACAACAGCGGTGAACTCAAGATCATGGGTAGAGTAGTTCTTTTCATGCACTTTGACTTGTCTAGAAGAATAGGCAATGACCTTACTATTTTGCATCAACGCACAACCCCAAACGAACTCGGGAAGCATCACAATACACAACAAATCCCTCAGGCCCATCCTGTAGTGATAATATAAGAGTGGACACAACCTTATCTTTCAATGTTTGAAAACTCCTTTCACATTCATCGGACCACACAACCTTAGCCTTCTCTTGGGTCAATTTTGTCATAGGGGAAGCAATAGAAGAGTACCCATTTACAAACCTCCGATAATAGCCCACTAAGCCCAAGAAACTCCTGATGCCTAACGGGGTCAATGGTTTAGGCTAATTTCTAATCACATCGATCTTCTTTGTATCCACCTTTATACCATCCCCCGACACCACCTGTCATAGGAAGGCAACCTCCCTCAACCAAAATTCACACTTTTATTATTTAGCATACAATTACTTCTCTCTTAATCTTTGCAAAACAACCCTCAAATTAGCCCTATACTCCTCCTCACCATGAGAATAGATCAAAATGTTATCAATGAAGACCACAACAAAGGAATAAAGGTAGGGTTTAAAGACCCTATTCATTAGGTCCATAAAGATGGTCGGTGCATTAGTCAACTCAAAAGATATCACCACAAATTCGTAATGCCCATACCTAGTCCGTAAGGCCATCTTGGGAATATTACACTCCCTCACTTTTACTTGATGATACCCAGACCGAAGATCAATCTTAGATAAATGGCTTGCCCCTTGCAATTGGTCAAACAAATTATCAATCCTCGGAAGATACCTATTCTTGATGGTGACCCTATTGAGTTACCAGTAGCCAATACACATCCTAGGGGATCCATCCTTCTTTCTCACAAATAACAACGGAGCACCCGATAGTGATTGGCCAGGTCTAATAAATCTCTTCTCCAACAAGTCTCTCAATTGTTCCTTCAAATCCTTCAAGTCCATCGGGGCCACATGGTAAGGGGGAATAGGAATGGGTTGAGTATCAGGGAGGAGGTCTATGCCAAAGTCTATTTCCGATCAGGAGGAACAGTGGGGAGGTCATTTAGGAAGACATCAAGAAACTCATTTACAACCGGAACTGACTCTATGGAAAGGACTTTATACTCCACATCCTAACCCTCACAAGATGATAAAGATACCCCTTAGAGGTCAACTTATGGGCTTTAGTGTAAGAGATGAATATACCCATGACCATCACATCTTGACTCTCCCGTTCAAGGACAGGTTCATTTGGAAATTTGAATTTGACCCTACAAGTTCTACAATCAATAGAAGCATAGTATGCATGAAACCAATCCATCCCAAGAATAATATCAAAATGAACCATGTCTAACTCAACAAGATAACAAGGCAATATTTTATGCAAAATGTAAATAGGACAACTTCTATAAACTTTTCTAGCAACAATAGATACATCAATAGGAGTAGATATCTCATATGACTCATGTAACAACTCGGGGTCAACATGGACATTTTTGGCAACAAAGGGGGTAACAATAGAAAGAGTGGCACTCGGATCAATCAATGCATACACAGCAAAGTCAAAGAGTTTCAACATACCGATAACAACATCAGGGACTTCATCAATCTCTCTCCTCCCAAGAAACGCATAGAACCGATTATGCCTTGGGGCACCATCTTGTCGACCTTCTCTGCCCAATAGGACTGCATTAGCACCATATGGATAAACCTCCTTACCCTTGTTGCGGTTTTGAGGGCAATCTATCGCCTTATGCCCCATTTCCCCCAACAATAAAAAGCACCGATATTTTTCAAAAATAGGCCACCATGACCCTTACCACACTTCGAACACACATCAATAGGAGCCACACCCCAACACCTTGGGCCCTCGAAAGATCATTACAACCCTTTTATCAAATGCATTAGTAGACCTTTGTCCTTGATGGAACCGGCCACTCCTTTGGAACTTACCCTCAAAATAGGCCCTCTTAGTCTCATGCCCCTTCTCTTTCTCAATTTCTCCACTTCCATTTGTTCGGAGTAGGTCATCAAACATGACAAGTCCATGTCATTAATTAACATAGCAGACCAGCATTCTTTACTAACCAAGTCGGAAACACCTATTACAAATTTATTCATCCTAGATCTTGAGTCGGCCACAAAATGCGGAGCACACTTAGAGAGTTGGATAAACTTGAGGGCATACTTTCTCACACTCATAAACCTTTGTCTCAAATTCATAAATTCCACTAACATATCTTCCCTAAGTTCAAAGGGGAAGAACCGATTAAGGAAGGCCACCTTGAATTCCTCCTAAAGTACCACATAGTTGACTTCCTTTTCTCCTTCCATTAGTTGTACTATATTTGTGCTATCCTTTTAAGTTGGTAGGCCGCCAACTCCTCCTTATCCTCCACCCTCACCCTTGTATGGACAAAATTTGGTAGACCTCCTGAATAAACTCTTGAGGGTCCTCACTCACCTTTGATATATGGAATTCTGGGGGATTTATTCTCATGAAGTCTCCCTCCCAAGGAGTCGGTGTAGGAGGATGAGGGGCTTGGGCCCCTTGGTTGGCTTGATTAGCCACCACTTGTGCAAGCAAGGTGAGAGCATCTCTAAGCTCTCCATTAGCTGATTTCTCCTCGGGCGTGTAGGCTCGTCTTTCCCTCGTATTAGGCATGATCTAGCATAGCAAAGAACAATCCTTAGATGAAAACTTATTTCAACTCTATAGCACGACTTAGAACATGAAGAGGAAAATATTTCCTAAAACATCTCATAGCCACCTATTCATAGATGTGGTGCATAATACAACCATGAATAAGACTCTAACTGATGCGGTGTGTTAGACTCTGAGGATCTAACAACCTAGTGTTCTAATACCACCTTTGTCATGACCCAAGCCAAGGGCCTAGATATGAACGGCGAATGGGGAACCCAAAGGAACACCAAACAGGCCTCATAGCATATCATTACATATCCTTGGTCGCGGAAGAAACTAGAATGACAATAAGAGATAATCGTAATCAAAGGGAATTGGGACTAAGGGTAAACTTTGATATCATAAACATCAAGAGTCAATGGAGTCAAAGCTCATTGCATAGATACATATAATGTCCAACAACACCTTTACTATATAGACGAGAGTGAGGGCCAACACAAAGCAATCGGGATCATCCTCATATTGAATACATAAGTCAAAGACAGAAAGTCTTAATACATAGCAAGAGATCATAAGTAATGTCCCCAGAATGGAGGACTCACCAACAAGCTTGATAAAACTCGTACTAGCCATGTGGAGGAGGAGGATGATCAAGTGGTACATCGGTTCCTACATGGTGACATCACGTAGGCCTAGAGTATGCGTTAGTACGTTTGAATGTACTAAGCATGTAGGATGCAATGCAACAAGAGGTAGACATCATAGGAAAAATGCATAATCATAAGCAATGAATAGCATACTAACAGTATGACATGTATGAATGATGCTTGAAACAAAACTATGTTTCTATTGATCATAATATGAGTGTGAGGAGTGACCATTATAGTGCAAGACAAGGCCTACCACCCTCTTGGATAGGCGCATGAGGTACAGACCCTTTATGAGGTTAATTGAGTACAAACCCCCCACCGAGGTTGACAAAGTTTAAAACCCCATCATGGTTGACAAAGTACACACACCCCATCAAGGTTGATGGGTACCAACCCACAACAAGGTTACCCGGGCCTACCACCCCCAAGCTAGGTGATCAAGGTACTAACTCCTAAGCAGGTTACCAGGGCCTATGACCCACTGACCTAGGCTTGGTCACCCCCAACACTATATAGAGATAATATCATAT
>JAABOM020057623.1:0-14902 GCA_011800125.2 Solanum clarkiae
TTTTAAAAAATTAATTATATTATATATTTATTATTTTATAAAAAATAATATTAAAAAGTATGGATTAAATTTTGTTTTTGAATATTTTTCTTAATATATGTGTATTACCTCATAAATTTAATTAAAATGAGACAAAAAGAGTAAATAATATTTACAGAAAACTATACAAAATAGACTGTAAAATGATATTTACTCTTAGTGGATCAAATCCAAGCTATTTACGATCCAAATTATTTATTTTTTTACCCCACTTTTTTCTTTTTATTTTGCCCTGACGTCATGTTGACGTCGTGCTGACATCACATGAATACTATGAAATGATCCTCTTTGATACTTTGATGGTATATATATACACTATACAAGTATCATATAGAATAAGTTCAATCTTTTGTAATACTCTGACGGTATATTGATACTCAATTGGTATCATATAGGATTATGTTTTTTAAGAAATAAATAAGAAACAAAAAAAATTATTATACACCAAATTAGTAGAAAATATATTCATTGTGATACTCCGCCGGTATATTTATATCATATCGGTATTATATAAGATTAAAATTATTAAAGTTACAAAAATTATTTATTAAACTCTAAATTAGTAGAAAATATATTCTTGTGATATTCTATCCATATATTGATACCCTATCGATATCATATAATTTTGAGCTCTTTTTGTAATAAATAAAATAAAATTAAGAGAAAATTATTAAAAGTTACAATTTTATTTATTAAATTCTAAATTAGTGAAAAATATATTCTTTGTTATACTCGATATATTGATACCATATCGGCATTATATAAGACTGGGTTTAATCCTCTGTGATACTCTGTCAGTATGTGTATTCCCTAAAGATATCATACAAAATGGGTACTGACGTTAGCATGACGTCAGCGCGTGAATTTTAATAGTAGGGGGCGAATTTTAATAATAGGGACATAAAATGTAAAAAGATATATGGATGTAAATAGTTTGTTTCAAAGGGGCATAAACTTACTTTTCTCTAAAATTTATCTTAATAAAGACAACTCCATAATTAAAAATATTTACATTGAAATCTGATTAAATTTAAATCCGCGTGGAAAAACTTTATATTAGAAATAAATCTATCTAACAAATACAATTTCATAATCAAGGAGATCGATAATGAATGAATGAATATTTAGAAGTTCACTGCAATTTTTGTTGATTTGTTTTTGAAGTGCTGATTAATGGATCGAATTTTACTACTACTTTTTTTTCAACTATGTATATACACTTTTCCAAAGGTGGTGAAACATATAGTAGTTAAGTTTTAATGGTACACGTCTTTTTCTTTTTTTAGGATTCATGTTTAATTCAAAGAAAAGACATAAAGTAAGATATGAAGTTGTTTAAAATTTTTACAAAGATATTTTAAATGTTTCAAATTGAGAAAAATAATATAATAATATCAATTTATAATTATTTAGGAGGGTAATAGGACATCTGCATAATTAAAATATATTTTTAAAATTTTGGGATAACTTCAAATATCATTTTTTCTCTAAAATACCCATTAGCTTATCATATAAAAATTTGCTTGACTCATTTTAAATAGGTTTTCAGTAAAGGTAACTAAAAATAGAGATGATATTTATTCATTTTTTAAGGGAAAATTTTATATATATACAATATAAAAAGAAATTACAATAAAAGTAGCACACTCTTTTTTCTTTACAGAAAATAGCCTAAGAAGGTCATGAGCTCAACATAGCTCAAATAAGCCCAAGACTGTTAGGTTTGTTTTTCCTCAAATCAGCCTAAGGCCGAATTTCTCCCTTTTAAATTTATTGCAGCGTTTTTTTTAAAAAAATATTTATTTTATTTTATTTTGTTGTATCTTTTTATATTAAAAAAAAAGAAAAAAATCTTTTTTTAAAAAAAATATTCATGTGTTACAAATTCGTGAACTTATGGATGTTCATTAATCCACTAATGTATCTAATGTTCTTGTGAATATTCATTTACTTAAACTAATAACGCAATGCATCTATTTAATAAAGATGTACTAACGTATTGTAAATGGATGATTTCTACATCCTATAAAAAGGATTATTCACCCTTTGTAAAAGAACACACTTAAAGAGAAAAACAATATTATGTACCTACTATTCTCCCTGTTAGTTTGTTTTCATTTCTTGCTTTGTACTATTCTTATATTACTAAATTTTTACCACATCATGTGTGTATTGGGCAGCATTATTTTTTCTTGAAAAGATTATTTTATTTTTATTTTGTTGTGATATTTTATATATATTAAAAAATCTTTTTTCAAAAAAAAAATTCATGTATTTTTTTCATATATCAAGATTGTATAAATATGTATAAACGTATATCAATATTGTATAGATAGTTATGTAATGTATCGATATTGCATAAATTATGTACAAGTATGGGTCAATATTATATAAATAGTATGTAAACTTGTATCGATATTGTATAACTTGTATACAGACGTGTGTTGATATTATATAAAGAAATTTAATGTATCAATATTATATAAATGATGCATACTCGTGTATCAATATTGTGTAAATAATTATGTAATGTATCAATATCGATATTTATTTGACTATCATGTATCCCCACCTTAATAAAATAAAAGAATAACAACAACAACAACATACCAAGTGGAATCCCACAAGTAGAGTCTGGGAGGGTATAATGTATTCAGAACTTACTACTGTCTCATAGAAATAAAGAGATTGTTTCCTGGAAACTTTCGTCTCAAAAACCCATAAGCAAAATAAACTAGATATGACAAAAAGGAAAGGACAGGGAATAGAAAGAGCGACTAATGATGAAAAGCACATAACAATATGTAACTACAATAAATATCACACACATACGACTGATAATGACAACATATGATATAACACACTGCTACCCTACTATACCCCAAAGTCAGACATCCACCTAACCTTACCAATCAATAATCCTGCTATTCTAATTTGTGATCTCCATTCCTTTCTATCTAAGGTCATGTCCTCGGTGAGATCAAGTTTCGCCATATCCTATTTGATCACGTCCCCCCAATACTTCTTCGGTCTAACTCTACCCCTCTGTGTAGCTCCCAAAATCAACCTCTCGTACCTCCTAACAGGAGCATCGGTACTCCTTCTCTGCACATGTCCAAACCATCACGGTCTCGCTTCTCTCATCTTATCAGCCACAGGGGTCACCTCTAGTTTCTCCCGAATGATCTCATTCCTAATCTTACATAACGCAGCTAAATTTTTTTAAAAAAATTAGAAAGAAAAATTAAGGTCAAATGACCAAATAAATGGAGTCAAATTGTGAGAAAAAAAAATTATCGAAAAAAAAGGCCAAAGCCTAAAAGAAAAGCAAAAATATTAAAAAAGGACCGAATGGAAAAGGCCAAATGGCCAATACACAAAAGTTGTAACCAAATAGCCCAATGGCCACCAGATGGTCATTTTCAGTAATAAAAAAGGGCTATTGTTTGTGTAAACAATTTTTTCCAATGGTCTCTGCGCGTAATTATCTCTTTTTTAAAATGATTTCAAAACAAGTTTTTGCCTGAAATAGTTCTTTTATTGATTATCAATCTAAAATCTATAGGTTGCTTGACCTTCTAGAAATGACAATATTATACTTCAAATAAAGGTTAAAATGATGTTTTTCTCAAGCAACATCACTACACTAAAAATTGTTTAATATAAGCAACACTACTAGTATACTATTGTAGACAAACAAATTGATGTTTAAGAAGAAAATATCATAACAGTTATAGTATTTAATTTCAAATATGAGCATTACAATCTTTATGAATTCTTCAATTTATTTTTTCGAATTAACTTGAAGGACTTGTTTTTAAATATAACTTCAAGGACTTTAAGTTTGATCTTGAATTTTGATAAAATTGATTCTGACCTGTACTTAAATTTCAAGGCTTTTGAGCTTGTTTTTAAACTTTGTGGTCTTGTTCTTTGAGTTCTTCTTGAACTTCTACTCAACTTGTAGAGAATCTATGTCGTTTGGTCCACGAGCTCTCTCGAATTTTTTGCTAAATTTGATGTGAAATCTGAATCATGATGATTCCTATTTATATTGGTCGAATCCCTATTTATATTGGTAGAATAGAGGAGTTATGATGAGAATTTATTTTTCTTCGACTAATTAAATTTAAGCGACATGATAAAAAAATAGTGATAAGAATGGTTCTCTTCGACTAATCGAATTTATGTGACATACGATATTTGATTGATTGGAAAACAATATTTATACACGTGATACATTTTTATTGGTCTTTATTGGGATAAAAATGTCATATTATTTTAATATATGACATAATCCTATTAGCTGGTTTGTTTGATTTGTTATGCGACATTATTTCGATACATGACACCAAATAAGGCCTCTAGAATAATATGACATCTTGGGCTTAATAATGTGGGTTCATCATAGAGGAATTGACACAGATAGACAACTGCTATATACAATTGGCGACATATAGTTAAACATTAATTAACAATTAATAGACAAATAAAAAGGAGACTAACATAAATAGACAACCGCTACATATAGTCCAACATTAATTAACAATTAATAAACAAATAAAAATTGACACACACTAGCCCAAAAGTAATATATAGACATTTTAATAGGGTTTTTCTTTTTTCGTATAACCAACCAAGAATAAATCAGGAGATGTGGGGTAAATTTTTTCATTTGTATTTTGTACATCTGTATTAACAAAATAGTAGTTTTCATAAAATTAAATAGAGTTGCAATGCAGATCAACATTGATGGCATTTTTTTTATTGTTTTGATATCATAGCAGAAAAAATGGGATTTGTGAATTATTCAATGGTAGAGATGATTATTACAATAGATTTTGATTTTAGTGAATTCTTTCAATCTTATTAGCTAATAAATTCAATTTTTTATAATTGCATAACTGTTGATTATGTATAGATAAATTATTGAGTATTCATTTGATTATTATTAACTCTACATATTTAAATTTATTTGCCATCTATACATGCTCAAATTATGACTAGCTAAATAGACAAACTATTGTGATTGTGGGACCTTCTGCCACGATCGTAAGAGAAGACAAGGGTGTTGCGAACCAACGCGATGAGTAAATCACTCGCACCAAATATTAGATTTTGGAAAATTAGTAAAGTATCCGATCGAACCTTCGAGATTCGTTCAAAATCGTGCATATAAATCATATATGCTACCCCACTAAATTTAACATTCTGAACTCAATGAAACTATCAAAAATCAAATTTGAAGTTTCCTTGATCCGAAACCCGATAAAGTGCTACTAAACTAGTTTAGCATATGCAAAAAGATCAAAATGTCCTCAAGACTTTGAAAAAATATAACGATGCCCCTTCTGGATCTAAAATCACCTCCCCGATCCAACAGAACCATTAGAAATCCAATCCAAGTACCAAAACTCAAGATACTAACCAAAGTCAAACCTAACTCATTCTAAACCAACTTTTTCAATTTAAGACCTCAATTTTATATATGAGCTCTAAATATGATTCCGACACTCCTCTTAGACCAATTGCCACATTTTGAGACTGATGGAATAGGCGAAATTCTATTCTGAGGCCCAAAACTCCAAATGGTACCAAAATTCACCTTTAGAACAACTTAGGCTTCAAAATACAATAACTCTCACCATTACACATACTTCCCTGAATTGCCACAACCAATCACACGGATGGTTCGAACAAGACTAGGAACAACTAATGGGAGAGTAAAATGGTAATTTTTACAAGTATTTCTAAAAATGGCTGCTAAGATCATTACATCATAGTAGAGACTGAGATGAACAAAAATAGGTTTGACTTTAGCGTTTAGAGTGATAAAAATTAGAATGAACATCAACAAAACAAACAGATTTTTGTATGTCTTTACCTTTTTTAAGCTTTAATGCTTTTTTGACTTGCTTAGTATTCTTTTAGGGCAATATATATAAAATTATTAAAAGAACGTAAATATATAATTATTCTTATATATTATGGTAAAATATTAATAAGGCCAACATATCTAAAATAAAAGTTAAATGTATGTATGATAATTTTTAATTAATTGGTAGTTTACTCGATAAGAAAATTAAATAATCTGCACCCACACCAATAAGTTGTTAATTATAAAATCTTAATTAGTTCCCCAATCATTTATTCCATAACTCAATACCAATAAGCTGACAAGTCAATTTTGCAGTTGATTTATCGGTTAAGGTTGAATTTTCAACAGCCCTAGTAGGAGCGATTTCTCTTTTTTAGATGAGGGGTAGGTACTAGGAAGAAAATGAAGTGGAGAATAAAAAGAAAGGAGTAGACAAATAAGCGATGAATTTTCAACAGCCTTAGTAGGAACGATTTCTCTTTTTTAGATGAGGGGTAGGTACTAGGAAGAAAATGAAGTGGAGAATAAAAAGAAAGGAGTAGACAAAAAGAGGAAGAAAAAAGGCGTCCTTTTTTCTTTATATATTAATTATTATTAGTATTTAAATTTTATCATGTCTTTGGAAAGAAATAATAATTATGATATGTTATTAAAAAATAATATGAAATTTCATGTGTAGTTAGTTCTAAAATTATGATATGTTATTAAAAAATAATATGAAATTTCATGTGTAGTTAGTTATACACACCCACTGATCGGATGAGGATATAAATTTAAAATATTGTAGTTTAATAAATTTTAGAATTTAGTCACCAAATTAATGAGTCAGACGATCCAACTGACAAATAAGACCAATACAAAAATGTCCATCTTAAGAGGTTGAAATTCCATCTTCAAATTATATTAGTTGAAATTCTAAAGCTGAATATTAAACATGTGATTGAAAATTCAAAAAAAGTAAAAAGCACATGTAATCATATAAAATTTATTAAACTATAAATTTTATAATATGATGCAAATTATATTAAATTCAAAAATATATTAGTCCAAAATGAATATTGTGGATTAATATAATTGAATTTATTAATTGAGTCCAATAAAATATGAATCTAATTAAAAACTCAAATTCATTTATTTAGGCTACAAAAGAGACCCACTTCATTGGGCCTCATATCCCTTCATCCAAGAGGCCCACTTGATACCACGTATCAAATGACATGGCACGCCAAGTCAAATAAACAAATCAATAGGATCATGTCATGTGTCAAGATGACAAGCCCATTTCATTAAAGCCCAATATGACATGTTACTTAAATCTGATTGGCTGGGAGAAAGTTTGATTCTATCATGACTCTCTATTCTACAACTATATATAAAGGTCTTCATAATTTAGAATTCACATCAAAAATTCTACAGAAAGCTAGAGAGAGCTCGTGGATCAAACACCACAATTTTTCTACAAATTCAAGAATTCAAACATTCAAGCCTTCAAGTTCAAGAACAAGTTTAAAGCTCCTGAACTCAAGATCAAGAACAAGAACAAGAAACAAGATCAAAATCAAGATTTAAGATTAAGAAACAAGATCAAAATCAAGATTCAAGATCAAGAAACAAGATCAAAATCAAGATTCAAGTTCAAAATTCAAGATCGGATTCAAGAACAGACTTCAAATTCAAGATCAAGCTCAAGAGCCCTGGAATTTACACTTGAAAAGGCGAATCAGAGGATTCGTAGAGATAGTAACACTCACATTATTGAAATCAAATACTACAAATTATTGTGATATTTTCGTTCTTGATTATTATTTTCTCAACACGAATTTTATCGTCTACAAATTCTGGCATATGCCCAATGGGACAGTCTCTACCTCTCATCTCAATTTTTCAAGCACCAAAGAATACTGAAATGGCTTCTAAGAAGATTCCCAATCAACTTCCTCTAAGGCTGCTGCTTCCAAGTTCTCTACTGAAGTGGAGGGAATCCTTGGTGTTACTTTTGGAAGTGTTGGAGCTGTTACAAGAAGCAAAGCTACTATACTGGGACAACAAACACTGCAAGTTCGTCCACACCAACTCCTGATTTTGGTTCTTCAACACCAAAGGGAGCGAGACCCTCTGTAAACGCTTTCAAAAAAAGGAAGCAATGTTGCTGAAAAGATCAAGCAGACTTTAGCTCTGCTTGAGGTCTCTGGTTCCAAGAACTCTACCGCAAAGAAGGGCCATGACTCATCCAACGAGTCTTCGCCATGTGCGTTGCGTAACGAAGACCTCTGAAGATCAGCTTCCATGATAATCCATGCTACTCTTCTGCGCCTCCAACAGTCATGCAAACGATGACAACTAATGCTTCATCCGCGGAGGAACAACTTGCAAACCTAGTGAAGTTGATTGAAAGATTTAAAATTGACGAAATAAAACAAAAAGATTCCAATTACCGTGACTCCCGCATCGATAAGTTGATGGATAAGGTGGATGGTCTACTAGATGGAGAATCTAGTCATGCACCTGGGAAGGGTATTGAGATTCAAGAGGCTGAAAATCCTGTGAAGCAAGCACCGACTATCAAAGAATTGTCAGTTTCTGCCGAAGGAACGACCCCGCTTGATCAATTAAAGTAGTTCATCAAAGGGACTATTAAAGACAAGTATGAAATCTCCAAAAAGTCTTCCCATATGTATGCTAACCTTACACTGCAAGGATTGATAGCCTCCGAATGCCTGCCGGTTATCAACTCCCCAAATTTCAGCAGTTTGAAGGCAAAGAAAATCCAAAGCAGCATGTTGCACACTTTGTGGGTACATGTATAATGTTGGGACCTATGGAGACCATCTCGTCAAACAATTTATCCGTTCCTTGAAAGAAATGTCTTTGACTAGTACACGGATCTTGAGCCTAATTCCATTGACAGTTGGGAGAAACTGGAGCATGAGTTTCTTAATCGCTTCTATAGCACTAGGCGCATAGTGAGCATGGTAAAACTCACAAATACTCGCCAAAGAAAGGATGAACCAGTCACTGACTTCGTAAATTGATGGAGAAACGCGAGCCTTAATTGCAAAGATGGACTTAGTGAAACCTCTGCTATAGAAATTTGCATTTAAGGGATGCACTGGGTGACCTAAGTGTTTTGAAGATCTAGCAACGCATGCCCATAATATAGAGTTAAGCATGTCTTCTGCTGGAAAAGATGGGATCCTTGTTCACGATCCTCGCAAAGGAAATGACAAACAAGAACCTAAGAAATTGGGCAAATTTGTGCCCAGGAATGACAACAAAGAGTTCATGAATGTCAATATCTCACCTGTGAAGTTTACTATAAAGGAGAGTAGGAAGCAAAGTGTAAAGACGACTTTTCAAGACCATCTAAACCGAAAGCTAACCTTGAGAGAGATGCAAGAAAAGGAATACCCTTTTCTGAATTCTGATGTTCCTGAAATTTTTGAGGAGTTTGTTGAGCTAAATCTTGTTGAGTTGCCAGAGATGAAACGACCCGATAAAGCTGGGAAGACTGGTGACCCAAATTATTGCAAGTATCATAGACTTGTGAGCCACCCTCTTGAAAAGTGTTTTGTCTTTAAGGACAAGGTTATGCATTTGGTTAAAGAAAAAAAGATTGTCCTTGATAATGGAAAGGCAAGCTCTAATCAAATCTCTATCATGTTCGGCTCACTTGACCCAGTCCTAATATGTCCATCCGAAGAAGAAGGGCCGATATAGTAAGGAAAATCTCAAATCGGTATAGATGATGGTGAAGGTTGGATTCTTATGACTAGGCGGAGACGCAACAAGACAAGTCCGCAGAAAGGATCATTTGAACAACCAATCAGACAAAGGGTAGTGAAGAGCAAAGAAACAAAAATCCATCAAGCGTCCAAAAGGGCCAAAAGTTGAAAGACATCACCACCAGAAACTACGAGGTCCTGTGACTTTTGGGGAATTCTTACCAAGTTGGTTCTGCATGGAGGACACCCAAGACAAGGTTAAGGCATCATGTTTCAGTGCTGACAAGGGAGAAACAACGAATAAAGATTCATTGAAGGTATCTCTTGCTAACAAAGATGAAGTGGCAGGTGAAATTCCATCAAAAGCATCTCTGTCATCTTCTGAAAAGTCTGTGGAACCCCCTCTTCAAGAAGTACACGCATGTATCACAAAGATCACATTTACTGACAATGATCTTCTATTTGGCGAAACTCTACACAATCGCCTTTTGTATATGGTGGGTCACATGCTAGAGAAGAATATAAATGGAATTTTGATAGACGAAGTGTCTGAGGTCAACATTCTACCCATTCAAACATTAAAAGAGCTTGGCATCACAACCGAAGAGCTTAGCGAAAGTCGTTTGTTGATACAAGGGTTCAATCAAGGGGGTAGAGGTCTATAGGCTCGATTAGGCTAGAAATTCATATGGACGATTTGCAAACAAGTGCATGGGTGCATGTGATTGATGCAAAGAGTTCATATAATATATTACTTGGAAAGCCTTAGGTGCACGAGAATAAAATTGTCTCATCTTCTTACTATCAATGTTTAAAATACCTCGAAGATGGAATCAAAAGGAAGATAGTTGTTGACAATAATCCTTTCCATCAGGTTGAGTTATATTTTGCCGATGAAAAATTCTATTTGAAGAGTTATATGGTGAAAGAGGTAAAACTTGAGGGTATGAAACCAACCAAGCCTGAGAAGCTAAAAGGTGAAGCAACCAATGCAGCCATTGAAAAGGCCAAAGCTAGCATTGGGGAGCCTAGTACTTGTCCTAATAAGGGGAAGACCATACGCTCAAAAATTAAGCCAGCATCTACACTCCGTTATGCCCCAAAGGTGAAGAAAGAGGAGGGTCAGTTATCTGATGTACGAAGGAATATGCTAGGGGATTGACTCTTCCTATAAAACAAATCGATGCAACAAACCTGTCTTCAAAGCTGTTGAGATATTTTGTAGCTCAAAATCCACCACAAGGTACATCACTCCCTACAAAATGTACAAAAAGCTTTGATCCAAATGCTTACAAGTTACTTGCAAAGGCCAGGTACAACCTTGATGAGCTGCCTAGGCTAGGGAAACTCCCATTGAAGGGCACAACCAAGCAAGCACGTGAAGGTTTAGGCTATAGCCAACCATCACCGGTGTGCATCTCCATAAGAAGGGCGAGCAATAACTATATCAGTATAGAAAATGAGTGTGTTTCTTCAAATAAGCGACCTTCTGTCATTGATCGACTTGGAAAGCCCACTGAAAGAACTTTTGTGTTCGAGAGGTTAGGCCCATTAAAGAAGAAGAATAACAAGCATCGGAGAAGTTACCTAAGAATAATGATGCTTCTTTCACCTATGATCCAAAAGGATTTCGAAAGCATAATTCCTTCCAGGATGAAGTGACGAGTGGAACTCATAGTTTTATGTAAAGAGGTACTAAAAGCGAAGGCTCATACTATGGTTTACACCAAAGAGCGCGAGAAAGATGAAGAAAGTGTAGGCTCCTCATGTCATATTACATCTCAGATTGAGAATGACGCCTCATGCCAACTGAAAATTGATGAAGAGTTGGGAGGTATTGTTTGGTGTAGTCATATATCAATCAATGACAATGATCCAGGAAAAGGAGGATGCTGGAGAAGCTCCACCAGAATTTGAAGAAGGAGCGAAGACCATGATTGATCCCTTGAAGAAAGTTAACCTTGGCACGGATGAAGAATGGAGGCCAACTTACTAGAGTGGTTTCCTAGAAGTCGATGAAGAAATGGCTTATATGAACATACTTAAAGAATATAGGGATGTCTTCGCTTGGAGCTATAAAGAAATGTCTAGTTTGAATCCCAAGATAGCAGTCTATTAATTGGTAGTCAAACACGGCGTTCATCTTGTCAAGTAGGCTCAAAGATGTTTCAGGCCAGACTTGGTTCCATTGATCGAGAAAGAAGTTAACAAACTCATTGAGGTGGGTTTCATTCGAGAAGTTAAATACCCCACGTGGATTTCAAGCATTATCCTCGTAAGGAAGAAGAATGGCCAAATTTGAGTTTGTGTCGACTTTAGAGATCTCAACAATGCATACCCTAAAGATGAATTCCCTCTGCCTTTTCCAGAGGTAATGATTGATACTACAACTGGTTATGAGGCAATGTCATTCATGGATGGTTCTTCTGGCTATGACCAAATTCGCATGTCACCAAAGGATAAAGAACTCACGGTGTTTCGTACACCTAAATGCATTTATTGTTACAAGGTGATGCCCTTCAGTTTGAAGAATGCTAGTGCCACATATCAAAGGGCCATGCAAAATATATTTGATGATTTACTCCATAAAAATATTCAGTGTTATGTTGATGACTTGGTGGTGAAGTTGAAGAGAAGGAACGACCATTTAAAAGACTTGAGAATGGTGTTTGAGTTGCTTCGAAGATATCAACTGAGGATGAATCCATTAAAGTGTGCCTTTGGGGTTGCTTCTGGAAATTTTCTTGGCTTCATTATGTGACATCGAGGAATTGAGATTGATCAAGCCAAAGTTGATGCAATTTTGAAGATGCCCGAACCTCAAAACATTCATGAGTTGAAAAGTCTCCAAGGGAAATTACTTGAGGAGGTTCGTCTCAAATCTAGCTGGAAGATGTCAACCATTCAATTATCTCATGAAAAAAGGTGTCCCTTTTAAGTGGGATCAAATATGTAGCAAAGCCTTTGAAAGTAGAAAAACGTATTTGGGCGAAACCTCCGGTCTTAGCACTATATTTGGAAAACCACTGATACTTTACATTACAACATAAGAAAGGTCTGTGGGAGCCTTACTAGCTTAAGAAAATAATAAAGGCAAAGAAAATGCCTTTATTACTTAAGCAGAATGATGACATCAAATAAGCTGAATTATTCGCCAGTCGAGAAGTTGTGTTTGGCGCTGGTCTTTTTGATTCAAAAGATGAAGCACTACTTTCAAGCTCATAATTTCTGCCTTGTTTCTAGAGCAAATCCTATCAAATTTTTCATGTTGAAACCAGTCCTTAGTGACCAACTAGCAAGGTGATACCTTCAGTTCCAACAATTTGAGATTGTATACATCCCTGAAAAGGCTGTGAAAGGACAAACATTAGCGAACTTCTTTGCGGATCATCATATACCAGATAATTGGAAACTAACTGATGAACTTCTTGATGAAGATGCAATGACTATCAAAATCCAGGCCTCCTTAGAAAATGTACTTTCATGGGGCCGCACATCGTGGAGGAGCTGGTACAAGCGTAGTGTTTGTCACTTCACAAGGAGAAATCCTATCATTCTCCTTCACATTGAAACAACATTGTTTCAACAATGTTGCAGAATATCAAACATTAATACTTGGGCTCAAAATAGTCGTTGACATAAAGTAATTGCAATTGCAAGTTTTTGGTGATTCTCAACTGGTGATTCAATAACTCTTGGGAACCTATGAGGTCAAGAAGCCTGAACTGCACCTATATCACTGTTATGCTCAAACATTGATAGGATGGCTTGGAGATGTAACCCTCCAATATGTACCAAGTAAGGAAAATAAAACAGTCGATGCCTTAGTTTCTCTAGCCTCGACTCTTACTCTTCCTGATCAGATGTAAGTTACTATCTGCCAAAAATGGTAGTACCACCATTGGATGAAAACGAACATATGGAGAATGAGCTTGAGCATTTTGTCGCAGTTTCTGAAACCAATAAAGAGGACTAGTGACAAGTCATCATCGACTATTTATGTTATGGGATACTTCTAGAAGATGCTAAGAGAAGGACTGTTCATTGTCAGGCACCTTGTTTTCTCTACTACAAGGAAACATTACATAGGAGCTCATTTGTGGGAGTGCTTTTGTGGTGCTTGGGGGGAGAAAGAAGCGACTCAAGCTTTGCAAAAGGCACATTCAGGAGTATGTGGATCACATCTGTCTGTACCAAAGCTCCATTTTCACATAAAAAGAATGGGATATTATTGGCCAACTATGGTAAAAGATTGCTTGTATTATGCTCGAAAGTGCAAGGCTTATCAATTTCATGCAAACTTCATACATTAACCGCCTAAAGTTTTACACATAACTACTGCATCTTGGTCGTTTGATGCTTGGGGATTGGATGTTGTTGGACCACTACTAAAATCCTCCAGTGGACACTTGTACATCTTAGCTGCGACAGATTACTTTTCAAAATGGGCCGAAGCTATAGCTCTTAAAGAAGTCAAGAAGGAGAACGTTGCAAACTTCATTCACGTAAACATTGTTTACCGATTTGGTATTCCACGGTACATAATCACGGATAATGGTAAGCCATTTGATAACAAGTTGATGAATAAGATATGCCATCTCTTTGGCTTCAAGCAGTGGAAATCTTCTAGATACCATGCTGCCGCCAATGGTCTTGTCGAAACATTCAATAAGACTCTATGCAATCTTCTGAAGAAAGTGTTCTCTAAGTCCAAACAAGACTGGCATGAAAGAATGGAAGAAGCCTTGTGGCTATATAGGAAGACATATCACACACCAACTCAAGCAACCCCATATTCGCTTGCTTTTGGAGTTGAAGCAGTCCTACAAGCGTCAGATACCGTCTTTGAGACTGGCTATCCAAGAAGGGCTCACTGAGGAAGAAAATGCTCGACTATGTCTTGCAGAGAGTTAGAAGCACTTGATGAAAAGAGGTTAGAAGCCCAACAAAATCTTGAATGTCCAATCATTTATCATGAAAATTTCTAAAAGGTTCGCTCAAGGTGTTTTCAGGTTGGAGACTAAGTTATCCCAGTAAGAAGGCCCATTATCACTTCACATAAGTCTGGGGGCAAATTCACCTCGAACTGGGATGGACCGTATGTAGTACAAGAAGTTTACTCAAATGGCGCTTGCAAGCTTGTCGATGCAGATAGCATGAAGATCGATCTTATAAATGCAAAATTCCATAAGAAGTACTACCCTTGAGAAAAATTATGGTCCTTGGAATTTGAGTATAAAAGTGCATGATACTCCTGGCCCGC
>JAABOM020057624.1:0-14901 GCA_011800125.2 Solanum clarkiae
AATAAGTAAGACCCATAAGTAATTCAACTTAGAAATATGAAATTCATGTAAAAAGAAGGTTTGAGCATCATGGGTGAAAGGAAACAATGGTTGAAACCCACATACCTTAGATCTTGAATTTCTTGGAATTGAGTTGGGAAAGAATGGAAGCTTAAAAAGTGGGTCTTGGAATCCAAAACTTGTTCTAGAGTTTCCTTGAATTTGTATTGGGGTCTTGGTAGAGGATCCTAAGAGAATTTGAGAGTGTATTTGAGATGGGAGTAATGAGTTTGATCCTTTGGAACAGGGTTTAGGTTTTTTGGGGAGGTTAAGATAGCATTGGAAGTATAAAAAGTTCATTAGAGTAATTAGAATTATGAAAATGTCATTAGTGAACGGATGGAAAAATTGGCAAAGTATTTCCACACTGGAGCCTTGACTGGTCGTGCAACACTCCACCGGTCATGTGGTGTGCCCATGAGACAAGACTTAGCCTCAAAATTGCAATTGAAACACTTGAGAAAAAGTTTGTGTCATTGTCGCTTTGACGGGCCACTTCACGGGACGTGTGATGCTTCACGATTCGTGTTTACACGACCCGTGTAATAGTCCATTGCACCACATGTAGAAAAGAAAATGTGGCTAAGCCACTCTACTCCCCAATACCATGAGTCGTCTGCCTTTCCACATCCCGTCAAAGGTGTCTGTGGCACCACACTTGGCCAAAATTTCCTCCTATGCCCACCAAACCTCCCTTGAACACACCTTATGACCATCTACACGGTCAGTGGCAAGCCACACAGCCCGTGCCACTGGCTGTGTCACCTTTCTTAGGCCAAAAATGGTCTTTTCCATTTCAAGGCTGTCCAAATGGCCCGTCAAACACCTTACTGCCCGTCAAGAAGCCCGTATGACATCACTGCATAAGAGGGTCTCACGTAAATGGTCATAACTCCTTCATCCAAAATCAAAATGAGGTGAAGCCAAGTGCATTGGAAAGCTGACTAAAAGAGCTTTCATTTGAATTGTTGTGAGTCACCTAGTTCCACGTGTGCTAAAAGTTATGCTCATTTAAAATTGGCCCTTACATGGACCAACACCCAAAACTCAATTCGTAGGGAAGTTTTGAACTCGTCTAAGTACTAGGAGTCTCCCATGACCCTAATACACTCTCCACCTAAACAAATGAAGCTTGAAACATAGACACATAAGAGCATGGAGTACAAGGTGTCACAATATCTCCCCCTTGAGAACATTCGTCCTCGAACGTAAAAGAAACGTACATGAAAAGAGTGATCATGAACCAATCAACCCCAACTAGAATGCAATATTACATTTGAAACAGCATTTTCAAAATCTCAACATAAGGGTAAAATCATCATAAACTTGCCAACTTAAACACGAATACATATGAATGACATGGGGGCTGAAACATAAGACTTGGAATCATAGAAAGGACTTGATATGTCACCATAAGCTTGAATAGAATGAAAGAAATATGGATATTGCTTCTCCATGCCCGCGCCGGCTCCCCAAAAAACACATATGAATAGATGACTCTTCAAAAGGGTCGTGATGAACAGCACATCCTCATCAATCAACTTCTCCACTCATCCATCTAACACCTCCACTGGGACCTCCTTCTAAGCCAACTTATCTAGCACCTAGACTATCATGCATGATAAATAAATGGTGGATATTATAGGAGGTAAAAAGTCCCTTTTGATATCTAGATAACTGTGTCACTGACATGCCCTTACTAGAAAATAAAATTCAAAGACCTCATACCGTTGATTCTCATGTCTTCTCCTCTTATTGAATGCATACTTTTAAGGTCACTTATAGTCTTTCGTTTTTCAAGCGACCCAAGCGAAACTTGTGCACATTCATGATTTTGATTATTTTGTAGATTATAAGATTGAAAAGTGTGTCCTGTGCAATAGATAAGTTTACAGGATTTGGTCTTTCGACATTCTGCAACCCCTATCTGGTGAAGATAGAAGAAACATGCATGGAATTTGAAAGTTTGATTGGTTGCTCTTTAAACTGTGTCGTTGAAGTACTACCTTTGAGAAATCAAGCATTAGCATACAATGGATGGAAGTTGGTTGACAGAGGATTTATATATGGAAGCATTCCATTTTGGATCAGGGGATTACTCTGTTAATGTCGATTCCTGAACATCTCCATATTATCTATTGATGGTATACAAATTGATGATCCTCTTTCAGTAGCTTTCATAGTTTATTGATTTCTTTACGGAATACTAACATACGGATGATCTTTAATTCCATAAATATTTATTTTGTTAGCAAGATCAGTCATTTCCTGCAAATAAATCTAAATGAATTAAGAAGAGAATATTAGCCAATAAGTATTTGGTAATAATGAGAACTAATTTATCATGCTCTTGCTTATAGTTTCAATATAATTTTCAATTTATTAGCAAGCAATAAACTTTTAAAGAAATTTAGTATAAGTAATAAAAGCATTATTTCAAAGAAGATATCAAACGCACCATTAGTGTTTGATTTTGTTGAAGCAGATTCGAAGAGATATAAATCTCTTGTTTGTTGGTATGACCAATGGTATGGTGGAGATTGGGAAATCCATTTCTGCTGGATAGATCAGACTGAACCACAATTGGTTGTCTTTCTATAGGAATTGCTCTTTTTTCAAAAGATTGATTTGATTCAACTTTGTTTGCCTTGAGAGGATAACAACGCTCATTGCCCTTCAATATAGTCGGTGAGTAATATGGAATGTTCTGTTTTTGGATTGTATCATTTTCAATATTCTTCTGAGCATTCTTGAAGTTTTTTAGAGTTTGGAACAACTTCTCTTTCAAATATAACTCACTTTCTAGCTGAGATGTCATCATCCCCGTACCAATCGATTTTTGTAAAATATCTTCCCCTTTTGAAAGATTCCCTCTCTGCAAATTCTTGTCTTGAACTGCATTCATATGAGAAGAATCATGTATATCTTCGAGCAAATTTCTCAAATTATAGTCTTTCTTTGTGTGCAATGATATGTCGTCCTTCCTCATAGGGTGATTGGCTTTGGTATTGAAGTTTTTCATGATAATCAGTCTGTCTCTATCCCACATTTATAAAATTTCTCCTGCTATGTTGAAAGAATTGAAAGAACAATTAAAATAGTTGCTAGATAAAGGTTTCATTAGGTTGAATGTCTCTCCTTTGGGCACTCCTATCCTATTCATGCAAAAGAAAGATGAGTCTCTCAAAATGTATATTGATTATAAGCAACTGAATAAGGTTAACATAAAGAATAAGTATCCTCTCCCCCAAGATAGATGATTTATTTGACCAACTTTAGAGTACCTCCTGTTTCTCAAAAATAGACATCAGATTAGGTTACCATCAGTAGTGAGTGAGAGAATGTGATATCTAAAAGACAGGTTTTAAGACCCATTATGGACATTTTGAGTTCTTAGTTTGTCCTTTGGATTGAACAATGCACCTGCAACCTTTATGGACCTTATGAATCAGGTGTTTAAGCAATATCTTGACACATTTATGTTGTCTTCATTGAATACATTCTGGTCTACTCCAACAATGATGAAAAGCATGCTCATAACCTTAGAGTTCTCCTCCAAACTCTTAAGGATGGAGAATTCTATGCAAAGTTCTACAAGTGTGAGTTTTGGCTTGCATCGATGGCTTTCTTGGGTAAAATAGTATCGAGAGATGGTATTCAGGTATTGAGGCAATGAAGAATTTGCCTAGACCCACATCTCCAACCGATATAACAAGCTTCTTGGTTTGGCTAGCTATTATCGAAGTTTTGTAGAGGGATTCTCATCCATATAATCACTATTGACTAAGATGACCCAAATGAATGTTAAGTTCTATTTGTTTGATACTTAAGAGGAGAGTTTTTTTTTTTTTTTTTGAAATTAAAGACCAAATTGACTACTACATTAGTTTAGACATTGTTTTATGGAATAGAAGATTTTGTGATCTATTGTGATGCGTCCAGAGTTAGCTTCGGTTGTTTGTTGATAAAGAGGAGGTGATGCTATAGCTTATGCTTCTCGACAACTTAAGGTTCATAAGAGAAATTATCTAACTCATGATCTTGAGTATGGTGCTTTAGTGTTTGCTCTTAAAACTTGACACCACTACTTATATGGAGTGTATGTATGTATTCACTGACCACAAGAGCCTATAGTATGTGTTCAACAAAAAATTGCTCAGTCTGAGGGTAAGGAGATGGCTAGAGTTGCTTAGGTATTATCTCATTAGCATTCTGTACCACCCAAGTAAGGCTAATGTTGTTACTAATGCTCTTAGTAGGTTGTCTATGGGTAGTACTGCACATATTGAAGAGGGAAAGAAAGAATTGGCTAATGAGTTACATCGATTAGCCCGATCGGGAGTTTAACTAGAGGAGTCTAATGAAGGTGGAGTTAATGTTCAGAATAGGTCTTTTAATTTAACTAGTCTTTTCCATTAACTAAAGAAACTTAAAGAGACACCTAACTCATTCCGACATAAAATAATCAGCACATGTACCAGAAAAACAAAAAAAAAAAAATATCAACGTTTATTTGCCTCATTAAATGCAAAAAAAAAAGGTTCGAGATGCATAAAGAAAACATGTTTTGGTGACAAAACTAGTTTAACAATTATTCTTCTTCTATACAAAATTAACTTTTAAAATCAACAACTGGCATTCTCTCTGGCCTTTCCTTTCTCCTCTGCCTCTGTCTCTCATCCAACTTTATATCAACTGTGAAATTTCTTCGTAAAGAACTACTATCTCGAATACTTTGATCCTCAGCAGTTCTAAAGTACCTTTCATAGTCAACATCTATAATATCAGTAGGATTTTGATTTAAAAGGCAAGGAGGGTCCTTTTTAGGAATGCTACTGATGGGTAACACAGTTGCAGGGGTACCATAGTCTCCCAGATCTAACATTTTGGAAATATCATCATTCTGCATCAAATCAACTTTTAGACCAGAATCTCTAATTGGGTGTAGAAGTCCGCTTGATAATCCACTCTGTTGCAAAATTGTTCCATCAAATTGGTCAAGTGCATGAGCCTTTCTTTTTTTCTCTTGGGATCCTTGACCTGTAAAATCAACCATCTATTATTTGTGAAAAACAGTAGTAAATGCACAAACCATATGAAAATATGGGGGATTCAAGTTCACCCTTCAAGTAAGAAATATGTTGTTGGGAGCTCTGAGCTTCAATAAAATCACCTATATATACACCAAAGAACACCTTCAATTAATGATAAGTCAAAAGAAAATCATTATAGATAGCTAGATTGTCATGCATGATAAATAAATGGTGGATGTTGTAGGAGGTAAAAGGTCCCGTTTGATATCTTAATAACTGTATCACTGACATGCCCTCACTAGAAAAAAAATTCAAAGACCTCATACCTCTTATTCTCGTGTCTTCTCCTTTTATTGAATGCACACTTATAAGGTCACTTATAGTCTTCCCTTTTTCTAGTAACCCCAGAGAAACTTGTCCATGTCTATGATTTTGATTATTTTGTAGATTATAAGATTGAAAAGTCGTGTCCTGTGCAATAGATAAGTTTACAGGATTTGATCTTTCGACATTCTGCAACCCCCACTTGGTGGAAATAGAAGAAACTTGCATAGAATTTGAAAGTTTGATTGGTTGTTCTTTAAACTGTGTCATTGAAGTACTGCCTTTGAGGAATCCAGCATTAGGATACAATGGATGGAAGTTTGTTGATAGAGGATTTATATGTGGAAGCATTCCATTCTGGATTAGGGGATTACTCTGTTCATGTCGATTTCTGAACATTTCCATATTATCTATTGATGGTATACAAATTGATGATCCTCTTTCTGTAACCTTCATAGTTTGTTGATTTCTTTGTGGAATAGTAACATACGGATGATCTTTAATTCCACAAATATTTATTTTATTGGTAGGATCAGACATTTCCTGCAAATAAACTCAATGAATTAATATGAAAGTATTAGCCAATACGCAATAGGTAATAATGGCAACTAATTTATCATGCTCTTGCTTATAGTTTCAATATAATTTTCAATTTATTAGCAAACAATAAACTTTTAAAGAAATTTAGTATAAGTAATAAAAGCATTATTTCAAAGAAGATATCAAACGTACCATTAGTGTTTGATTTTGTTGAAGCGGATTTGAAGAGATATAAATCTCTTGTTTGTTGGTAAGATCAATGGTATGGTGGAGATTGAGGAATCCATTTCTGCTAGATAGATCAGAATGAACCACAATTGGTTGTCTTTCTATAGGAATTGCTCTTTTTTCAAAAGGTTGATTTGATTCAACTTTGTTTGCCTTGAGAGGATAACAACGCTCATTGCCCTTCAATATAGTCGGTGAGTAATATGGAATGTTCTGTTTTTGGATTGTATCATTTTCAATATTCTTCTGAGCATTCTTGAAGTTTTTTAGAGTTTGGAACAACTTCTCTTTCAAATATAACTCACTTTCTAGCTGAGATGTCATCATCCCCGTACCAATCGATTTTTGTAAAATATCTTCCCCTTTTGAAAGATTCCCTCTCTGCAAATTCTTGTCTTGAACTGCATTCATATGAGAAGAATCATGTATATCTTCGAGCAAATTTCTCAAATTATAGTCTTTCTTTGTGTGCAATGATATGTCGTCATTCCTCAAATGACATTCAACTTTTTTGATATTTGGGGAAATATGTGGCGCTTGAATGAAAATGTTAGCACTAGATCTATTAGTGTCAAGACCATTGCTTTTTTTAAAGGGAAAGTGAAGAGAACATTCACTCACAACTTGAGCCTGTTGGTTATGTTTCTTATGCTTACTCTTGATATCACTCAGTAGACAATATTGATCTCGATCATATCTATTATCTCTTGAACATGAATTAGTAACTTTATTTTCTATAGAAATTCTCACAACTTCTTGTTTTTGATCAGACGCATTTAGTTATTTTGTCAATTTACCATCTAAGATATCAATTCCAAACCTACAATCATTTTTTTGAAAGATGTTCTGCTTCTTTTGAGAAATTTTGATACCTTTATTCATAGGTGCATCAACTATGTTCAAAACTAAAAGCAACACAAACATTTCTATCAAAATATATATAAGGATCATATTAACAAATGCTCATAAATTACCTACGATATTTGTTTCTATTTCTCAATTTAAGCATTTCTTAGATAACATCATCTCAGTAGCGATATTGTTAGTCCCATCAACTCTATCACCTTAAAATTCAAAAGAAAAACATATAACTTCAACTTGAAAACAATTTGCACTAGAAATATTAAAGAATATAGGTACCATCTTTGGAAACAAAATTAGTAGAGCCAACGTTCACAAATTCATCGTTAATTTTATCTTCTGCACTTTCATCATCTCCAATCGCATGAGTGTAATTAGCACAATACCACCTCTTATGTTCTGCACTGTCTAAAGAAAGAAGCTGTTGCGAGAGGTCACTGCTTGATCCAAAACGTGGACACATTTTCATGTCCTTTTTTCCAGTCTCAGCAACATATTGACTGTATCACAAAAAATTGACCAACAAATATATTGGATTGTTTCCTTGTCAAATCTAATGGAGAAGCATATTTCATAAGTAATTACTCAACTGTTAGTTATTATATCAGAATTAATTAGTTTCTTTGTTGAAATCAATAAAAAAGATCACTTTTTAAAAGATAACTATTAGTATAGTTAAATAACTATATGAGAAATCAACTCGCTAATGAAGAAGAGAGAATTGAATCCTTTCAAAAAAAAATTAAATATTTTATCTATACATGAATAGCAATGTAGGAAAAGAAAAGGGAGACTTGCTCACTAGTATCCAATTCCTTTGAGCTCTGATCCTGATGATTTTGAATCACTTGAATTATGCCAATCTCCTTCAACTGATCGCTCCATCTAATTGAAAAACAATTACATAATATCAAATTAAAATTTTCATATGCATTAATAAATATTATTTATATCAAATCACAAATATATCCTCAAAGACATATACAGACGGACACGTGTTTAATTGATATGCCTATGTTAATTCAAAGTTATATCATCCAAATCTAATATATTTAATGCAATATTAATGACATGATTAGTACTCATTATATTGTAGTGAATTGAGTGTAAAAAGTTTTAAATGAATCATCTTTTCAAATTAAATCTTTTCTTATAATTTAATCAACAAGCGTTACAATCAAACATATATCCGAACAAGATCAATGAACCTTTAAAATGAACAATATAACATATGTCAATTAATTTCGAATTACTTTAGGATTTCCTAAGCAAAATCACTAAAATTGAAAGGTAAAACATACAAAGCTTTCATCAAAATTTTCAAAGTTCTCATAAAAATCATGAGACTACAATCAAGCTCCGCTAAATTCATATCAAACTTAAACAAAAGTCATATATAAACAAAAAATCTATATTTAAATTTTTGTTATGACGCGGATAATTTTGATACACCCATAAAATAAATCCCATAGATGAAAAATCAAAGCTTAAACAATAATCATTCATAAACCATTCCATATAACATATTACAATTAGTTTCTAAGTTAGTTTAGTGCTTTCAAAGCAAATTCACTTAACTTGAAAAGGTACAAACGACAAAACTTCATAAAAGATTTCAAAATTCTCATACAAATTTTATGTAACACAGTCAAATGCCACTAAATTTACACCAGATATGAGCAAAAGCCATAGATAAAAAAAAATTATATAATCAGAACCACAACTGTAAACTTATAAGTAAAACAAAATCGAAAAAAAAGACGCTACAAAAATATTTCATTTCAAGAAACATCATAAACAAGAAAAACCAGGTAGCAAAAATACCAACAAATTTTTTTTTAAAAAAAACAATCGAAGAAAAAATCAAAAATGAAGAGAAAAAAATTATACCTTTCACCTGAATCGAACCTCAATTTAGAACATCACTCATTTTTTGATCAAATGGAATTCGAGATTGGATTGAAGAGAAAACCCTAAATTTATTTGAGAAAGGAATGAAATTTTACAGAGAAAAAAATACTCTTAAGGGAAAATATAATTTGAAACTAAAAATCACAAAGGAGAGATTTATATAGGAGAACTGTAGTCTAGGCTTTAAATTTGTTGTAATCTTATATTAAATTGTGTGTATATTTTCTTTTCAAAATTATCAAAAACTTTGACCAAAAAAATCATCAACCAATCAGGGCAGGCCACGTAAGGAATGAGGTTAAGAATATTTACTACCACACACTAAATTGCCAAAAACCTAGTCAAACAAAAGTATGATAGTAAATGCCACATGAAAAGTTATTTAAGAGAAAATGAGGACAATAATAATAATTTCTCCTTTGATTGTATTATTACAGTGGGTAGTTCATTTTTTTTTCTTATAATATCTTTACAAGATTTATAAAGGAAATTTAATTTCTCTTTTACATAAAAGTATAATTTTTGCTTAATTTTGTGAATAGTAATGTCTTTAACAATTAAGATAACTTTATTTTATGTTAAGAAAAATGGTACAAAAAATAATAACTACATAAGAAAAAAATAAATTTGATGAGTCAATCCGTGGGCTCTGTTTTGTTGACACTTTATTTTTTTATTAACAAAAATCGAATCAGAATATAATGTCTATTGAACAAAAGAGAAGTAAAAAAATATTATAGCAAATATATTCATGTTACTTATTTTTTTTTTCTTAACTTTTAAAAAAAAAAAAATTGCAATGATAGTGGAAAAACCTTATAACGACATGAAATCAAAGAACGTAAGCAGAATTATGACTTTTTTTTCTGAAATAAATTATTTTTTAAAAAGAAAAACCTAAAAATCATAAAATAAAGAGAATAATACAAATTAAAATAGAGGGAAAAGAGGAGGGTCCGCTTGCAAATATAGAAAACAATAATTTGTTATGGTCCTGACAGTAATCCTTTATAATTATTTTTCTTTATTTATTGCTTATTATTTTTCTTTAATTCTTCCTTAAAATGTCATCTCAAAATTCCTATTTCTGTATAAGGAAGAAAAATTAATTGTGTGATTACTTGTTTTATTTGTTTCAATTTTCATGTAATATAAGGGTTTCACATAAAGTTGGACTTTATTCTTTTACCAATTAATATTTTGATTAGCTATGTGAACTTTTAGTATGATTTTTTTTTTACAATAATTTATTACTTTTAGGGATTGTGTAGTATACAGTTAGTTGTACATGCTGACATTGATTGTAATATAGAGATTATTTATAAGATAAATAATTTTTTGCTTCATTTTCTTTATAATTAGTTGTGTCTGTGGGCATTGATTGTAACACAGAGACTATTTATGTGTGTAGTTTATAATTAGTCGTATATCCGAAATTTATTTTTAATAATTTTATATTTCTCATATCTTTTTTTCAATTTACAATGACTTATTACTTTTACAATCGATATAGCTTATAATTAGTAGCGTATGCGGGTGTTGATAGTTATATAAAGATTATTTATACGATAAATAATTTTAGGAGTCACTTTAATTTTTTTATAATTTATTGTGCTCGCGGGTATTGGTGAAGATTATTTATATGCAACAAATAATTATAATGAGCTCGGGGGCATGATTGAGTGGTTGGGAGGTGGGTCTCCCGTGCGGGAGACGTGGGATCGAATCTAGTCTCCGTCTGTTATTCAGTCATGAGTTTGTCGCATGAGACTTGTCTAGCGCGATTTATATTTTTTATGTGATTTGCAAGATATTGCATAGTGAGCAAGTTACTACAAAGTGTTTACCATAATGTGCTCACTCGTAGGACAGAGATTGTGGATTTTTCTGGGGGTACTAAAAAAAATAGTGGCCTTTTAGTTTACAATTAGTTGTGCATGTGGATGTTATTTTGTAGTATAAAAATTACTTGTGAAATAATGTGTATATAGTTTAGGATTATTTAAGACAAATACAAAATTAAAGTTATTATATTTGATCGAACCGGTAAATAAAACTCTAACTTGACCTCTGAACAGTATCTACATAGGATTTCGTCTGTATGATATTATGTCTCATTGCTCAGTGAATACACAGGGTTTGATTGCTGAAAATATCGTGCACCCTAATTATTGAACAGATTCTATGTATAACTAGTTTTGTTAAAATTTTTAAGCATTTACCATATAAATATAAATTTGTAATCATAAAAAGGCTAAAGGTAAATTCCAATAATTGTTTTGTAATAATTAGACCAGATCTTATTAAAATAAGATCCATTAATTTTCAAATTGCACTCTTTTACGTCTTGTCATGCATTTACATCACATGAAGATTAAATGAACGAGAATAAAATGGACGATTAATTTAATTTGTTAGAAGAAATTCTTATTGGAAATCATAGTCATTATGCACTCTTAAGTTTGTGTGCATTTCTTAAAATCAAGATTCTTATGGAACCTATATATGGTTAATATTCTTACTTTGTTTGATTTTACGATACATTTTTTCCATAAATACTTTTATCCATGTATTTCTAACAAAAATTATTCTTATTTCAAATTTTATCACGTACAAAATATTATATAAATTAATTTCAATATAAATTTAAGCTAGTAGTCGAGAATCAAACTCTCACCAATAAGATGGGTATTTCAATAGTTAACCAACTAAGCTATTAAATCTATTTTTTTTTTATATTATACTCTTATAAATTATATGAGTTTAATATCGAAAATCGAATGAGTATTGCTTATGCATAGACTATATTACTCATTTTTATATATTGAAGATGACAATTAATTAGTTAAATGTCTTTTAAATTTTTGAGCAAATGAACTGACCATTTCTTCACAAATGAGCATCAAATTCTAGTAATAAATGTCTTCATTTTAGAATGATGAATCAACCCTTCGGGTGACTAATCAACATTTTTATGGAAAATACTAGATATTATGAATTTGTGTCGGTATACGATCTAAAATTGTAAAGATCTGTCTCCCTCGTTAGGAATAGGCCAACAGATAAAGAATTTAGACTAGAAAACTCTCGAATAATAATTTTAACATTTTAAGTCTACGTTAGAATTGAATTAAATCTGCATCGGAATAGGTCATGTAATGTCCTTAGTGGCCATCTTAGAAATTCCAGCAAAAATTATTGTTCACTCCTTCCGTTATCCTCCTCTGGCATTAATCGATCAGCTTGCATGGTTGATTTTGGGTAAAAGTATAAAAAGTTGAGAACTTTGCGACTTTTTGAATTTAAGGCTTAAGTTATTCAAAAAGTGAGTTTTGATACTATTTGGAGTTTCGGGTCTCGAGTGAAATTCTGTCGATTCCATCATCTCCAGAATATGAAAATTAACCTAGGAGAAGTATCGGAACCAGATTCGGAGTCCATATGTGAAATTGAGATCATAACTTGGAAAAGTTGGTTTAAAATGAGCTAGTTTTGACTTTGGTCAATATTTTTAGTTCGGATACTTGAATTGGATTTCTAATGATTTTATTGGATTCGGAAGGTGATCTTAGCCCTCGGAGAGGTGTCATCATATTTTTGGAAATTTTTAGGGGTAATTTGATTTTTTTCTGTTCTAAACTAGTTTAGTCACGTTCTATTGGGTTCCAGGTCAATGAGACCTCGAATTCGATTCTTGTTGGTTCCATTAAGTCAGAAAAGTTAAATTTAGTAGGGTAGCATATGTAATCCATATGTACGGGGGTTTTGATCGAAATATGAAGGTCTGATTGGAGTGTTATGCCGAAAAAATGATCGGCTTTAAAATAAAATTAAAAATTAAAAAATTATTCAAAAATCGAGAATCTATCTAAACTCAATTAATTTGAGCAAAATCAATTCTCGAAATTCGAAATGACACAGAGTCGCTACCTAATTTTGCGGATAATTAGGAAACCCTTAAAATATTTTAAAAGACTAACAGAAAATCTTTTAAAATTCTAAAGAACAGGTTTGGGTTCACATTTTCATTTCAAGATATGGCCGCTAAATGCGGTTATCCGGTGATTAAGTGATTTGACTAACTTTGACTTTGAAAATATTTGACTAATTTTTGACTTAACAAAAGATTGATTATTTTTATTATATTGATTAATTTTACATAACTTTGACTCAACTTAAAAGGTTTAACTTAGACTCAACTAAATTAAAAGCATTTGACCCAACTTGAAGATTGACTAAGTTTAGAATTGAACTAACATAGTAAAATCATATTTCTTATATTTTTATAATTTTCCCTTTTCAATATTTTAATGTAAAACAACCTTTAAAAAATAAAACAAAACTAGGTAAAAAAAAAACATAAATGATTTGGCATGTTGGGAAATTGATTAGATTAAAATCAATAGAATAAAATGTTAGCATCCAAACACATACAAATATAAAATAAAGAAAAAGAGTTAAAGTAGTTCTTAGGCCTTTATCCTATTTAAATGTTCATTTGCAAATTCGAGCTTTTATCCTGAGACTTGTATAGCAGCTTCTTCTCATTGGGATTGGGCTGACTCGAAGACAAAATTTGGGCCTCCATGGCCCAGGAAATGCAAAATGGAGATTCCGAAATGGGCTCGGAGCGTCGTTCATGCAAAGAAAAGAAAATAAGGATTAGACATAACTAATAACATAATGAGGCTATTTGATTCTTCCTAAAAAAAAAAGAAGGAGAAGCAAGACATCTAAAGTTTACGGAAAATGCTGTAGTTTCAAACAGCAAAAGTACACAGCAACTAAAGAATCAGGTAGCTCCACCAATTTTGGATATTCCAGGCCAACACAACCAGAGATCATATACTACCATGTTCAAACCATTGTTCATAGAGAATTATTCATGTATCCTACTGTGAAGAACAAACAATAAACAAACTAACTATTTAACTAAGAGTTAACCATTCTTGTCCTTTTGAGGAGCTAACCGAAACAACATCAAAGGGAAATTTTCAGACTTCGGTCCAAGATTCAGAAAAGACAATATGTAATCAGGCAAAATTATCTTGAGTTCATAATGTAATCAGGCCAGAGACTCACACATGACATTTATGAAGTCAGACAACTACTCCTAAAACAGAAAAGATATGACAAGGAATTGTAATAACACAACAGGATATAATATAACATGCTTTGAGTCATAGTAAAATCATGGATTTGTATTATCAAAAAAAAAAATAAGACGCCACTAATACAACGTAACATCCTATTCTTAGCAATGACCATGTATCAGCAAACCAGAAAACAGAAAGAAACATCGGCAGGCTTTTGACATTTTAGCTACTTGGTATGTAGCAGGGACATGCTTGAATTTGTGCAATTGGCTTTTCAATATGCCTATGAACGTGATAGTTGAAGCATTCCAGAATTTACAAGCCAAATGACATATGTGGCCAACCACAGCACACATGAATTAATCAACAGACAGGAAGCAACAGTTCACCCTCCATACATAAAAAGAGAAACAGAAGCATGCTCTTAAGATTCAACCCTTTAAAGAATCGAACAACATCAACGCAATATGAACCATGAACCAATTTAAAAAGGGGGAGAGGGAGTTAATTCTTATCTCATTTCGCATCTAAGTCAGTTGATGATCATCGTGAACAAACATAACCCAAAGAAATAAGACCAAATACAGATGTGTACTAACAAGACAAATCAAGGTAACAAGTTTGAACAGAGATGCAAAACATTGTTATGCCCACTGGACTAATGTTACTTCAATGCTCATTTTAAGAATATGTTTCAAATGATAACAAGTTCATTCGGCAGAATAATAACATGGTATAGCTATTTTGGTTGAACTACAGCTTCACATGAGGAGAACTTAGCACATGACACAACTTCATTAGTTGAACAAAATCTACAATTCAAACAGAGCAACCTGATGTACAAGCTAAACAAGGAATACGATCCTATG